>PVKB01003960.1:11043-167509 GCA_004027205.1 Ctenodactylus gundi | reverse complement strand
GGGAAATTTTCTTCCATTATTTCATTAAACATGTCCTTTAAACCTTTTGTTTTGTCCTCAGTCTTCTCGATTCCCATAATTCTGAGTTTGTTTCTCCTTGAATCGTGTATCAGCCATTGCAATGATTTGCTTGCTTTATTTGCTTTGTGTTCTTCGTGGCCTGTATGTTGCAGCTCAGTCACTTTATTTTCTAGGTCTGGCATACTATTCTGAAGTTGTTTAAAGTGGTTGCTTATTATTACCTGCGTGTTTTTCATTTCCTGATTATCTGCATTTAATTTTTCTATATCTCTGTTGTGTTCTTCTCTATTTTCTTCTTTTGTCTTCATTATCTTCTGGTATATTTCTTCTCTGGTCTCCTCTAGTTGCTTTTCAAGGCTTGCTTTTAGCTGATCTGTGTATTGGTGTAGCTCTTCTGCTGTCTGTTTTATTTCTTGCTCTAATTCCAGCTTTAATTCATTGAATTTCTGGGCCCAGAAATCGCTATCATTTTTGCCATATTCATCTTTACCCTGATATCATTTCCTGCGGTTTCAGGCCTTTTTGTAGGAGATTTGTAACCATGCTTCCCCATTTCTTCTTTGGTCTCCTCTAATTTCTTTTCAAGGCTTGCTTTTTGCTTAGCTAAGTGTTGGAGCTGTTGCTCTGTCTGTTTTATTTCCTGCTTTGTTTCCTGCTTTAATAATTCCTGCTTTAATTGACTGGCTATCTGGGCCCAGAAGTCAGCATCACTCATGCCCATTTGTTTTTTGAGTTCTGCAATTTCAGCACCCCTTTTACCATCCTCTGGGGAGTCAGATCTTTTTGTATAAGATTTGTTACCACGTTTCCCCATGGTTCTGCTACCTCTGGCTGTCTCTGGTGCGCAGGGAAGAAAATGGCTCCTGCTGACGTCACTGCCTGTGATGGCTGTTGAGCCCCGTTTCTGATCTGGGATCCAGGGGCCTTTTCTAGGGGGAGCCCTCGCTGTGTTTGTAGTACACACACCCCTGGGTTGGTGCTTCTGAGGCTGGGGCCGTCTGCTGCCAATAATTCCCACTTATCCGGGTCGTGCTAACCTCAGGCTGAGGTTCTGGCCTCTGGACCTTGTCTGTGATCTGTGGACGCCGGCAGCTTGGTGCCGCGCCGAGTCAGCTGCTTCTTTCCTCCACATCCGATGTGGCTTCAGGGTTTCAGACCTGCCCGCAGCCTCCCCTCCCGTTGTTGTGTGCTCCATCCTCTCCCACCTCTGTCCTCTCCCAGCTCCGCTCCATCCGAAGTTCAGGTCCCGGTGCTTTCTTCCGTCTGCAGCTGCCTGCCGTTTGGAGCCGGCTGGGGCAGCTTCCCGGACCGCGGGGATTTTTTTTTTTTCTCCTCCGCTTTTGATGAGCCTTCAGAGTTTCTGGCCTCCCACTGGTCACCTTTCAGTTTTGGGGGATGCTCCTTTCTTTCCTAGCTACACCAAGCATGCCTTTTCTAACTTTCTTCTTGACTTTTTAAGTGAGTTGATGAGGAGACAGTGTGCAGTGCTGTTACTCAGTTGCCATGTTGCCCTGTTCTCTTTAAAAAAAAAACAAAATTTCCCGCATTTTATTGACATCTATACGTGCAAAATTTAAGGTTAGCAATGGAGTTGAGCATTTTGTGCACATAATGCATCCTGCCAAGGACACAAGGGCTTTCCCACTCTCTTTCTGTCCCTCCCCCACCTTCCCCTCCTTCACTTCTGCCCTGCCCTCCCTATTTCGCTTTGTTTTTTGCTCTAAGTTCCATAAAAAAAATTGTTTTTTAAACAGGGTCTCACTCTTTACGCTGGACCTGAACTGAGTGTACAGCCCAGGTGGCTGGGAACACAGCAGTTCTCCTGTGTCAGCCTCCTGAGTGCTGGGGTTACAAGCTCCTCCCACCACGCCTAATTTACATGATGCTGGGGAATCAACTCAGGTTCTTGCCTTACTAGGCAAATGCTTTAACCTCTGAGCTGGGTACCTGGTCTCCCCTCCCCCGCTTTTTGAGACAGTTGCTCACCAAATTGCCCAGAAATGGGTCTGACCTTGAATTCCTGCTGCCTCAGGCAGGCATGCCTGCTTCCGGGAACACTGTCCTCTGGATTAATAGCTCACTGGAAATACCTCGTTTTAATGTAATCGCTTCTTTTGAAGGTGTGTTGCCAGAGAAGCACTTAAAATAGGGCCCGCCCACATGACCTCTTCTAGCTTCACTTACATCTTTAAAGGCTGTGTGCCTACTTGGTTGGGATTTTAACATATGAATGAGGATGGCGGAGATGCAATTCCACCCTTACTTCTGTTTGAGTGGAGAAGGCACACTTTGAAACTTAATATGGGGTGGGGGGTGTGGATGAATGGTGAGAGCTCTTCCCTAGGAATTGCCTGGTCGCTGTTAGACTCTCAGCGCCAAGTATTAGCTGGCCTTGGTGATGCGTACCTCTGGAAGGTTGGCTTTGAATTCTAGGCCAGCCTGGGGTGCATCGTAAGCACGAGACATCATGGACTCCAGAGCCAAGACCCTGTCTCAGAAAACAAAAGAAGGCTTAGACATATGTGGAAGAGCTAAAATTCATGGAGTGTTGCCAGTGCCAGTATTAGTGGTTGCTGTGTTAGGCCCCGATTCCAGTGGACCTCTGAGCTGAGTTCGAATCTCCACGGACTTGAAGAGTACGGAAGACAGGAGGCAGGTTCTGAAGAGAACAATTTATTGGGAAACTTACAGTAGGGGAAAGGGAAATAGAAGGAGAGTAAAGCTTTTGTTAGTCAGAAGGGGACCGGAAATGTGGGGTGGGTTGCTCCTGTGGCCCGCAGTGTAGGAATTTTTACAAAGTGTGACTGGGTGAGGGTTTGTTCTGTGCTGAGTGGCTTGATTGCCAAGGCTGGTTGCTAGGTTCTGCACCTTAAGCTGCTGCTGAAGCCCACCCAAAAGTACTTCTCCCTTAAAGATCTTTCACTCTGTTGTCTTTCAGCTGCGTAATGCTTACCCACTAAGTAGTTCTGGGAAGTGGTCAGCTACAGACTCTTAGGAATTATAGCCAGCTGCCTTTTCTATAATCCTGCTTGCCTGGAGATTATCCACTTCTGAGGGACCCTGTATCCCTAACTGTCTGCAACCCCACTGCTTTCCTCTCACAGCGGTAGTGAACCTAAATGCCTTACATAAAATACGATTATTTTTTTTTTTTGTGATACTGGGAATTGAACTCAGGGCCTTCATGTTAAGGTACATTACCAGACAATTTTTTTAATTTTAATTTTGAGACAGGGTCTCACTAAGTTGCCTAGGTTGTGCTCGGACTTGTGACCCTCCTGCCTCAGTTTCTCATCCCATGGAGTTATAGGCCTTGCCGCCAAACCCCTCTTACCATTTGATTTTATAAGTATATTAGCTCTTATTTGCATCTGTGTTTTATAGACAGGGCTACTAGATTTAGAGACTGTAAGAAACAAGAATTTGAATCAGGTCTTAAGGGCTCTGGTATCCCTGGCATGTCACATGAACTGTGCTCCAGAAAATAGATGCCCAGAAAGAAAATATTGGACTATAAAATACAGAACTGTCTTGCAGGTTCTATTAAGCCCTTACTAATAACTATGTGTGAACAAAATTATTCAACAGTAGCCCTCGTTAACTGTTAATTTTTTAGAAGTAGTAGTAATTTTGTTTTTAGAATGAAAACTACATGAAATTAAGAGATTTTTTAGTATACAGTTATAATTATTAAAAACGGATTTATATTTTAGTTGTTCAAAATGCCAATTTTCTTTTTCAGAGGATTCTAGTGTTCCAGAAACTCCAGATAATGAAAGAAGGGCAAGTATATCATATTTCAAGAATCAGAAAGGAATACAGTATATTGATTTGTCTTCTGATAGTGAAGATGTTGTTTCTCCAAATTGCTCCAGTGTAGTTGAAGAGAAGAAACTCAACAAAGACACGGTGATTATAGTGTAAGTATCTTAATAGTAAGTTCATTATATTTTACTTTAGTAGAAAATTTTTAAAGGAAAATATACTTAATTTGGAATATTTTCTTTGTTTATTGTTATTTCCCATGCTTGATTTTTTTGAAAAACTAATCAGTGTTAAGGAAATCATTTTAACTGGTACCTGCTTTACAATTTGTTCTTTAGTCCAGGAATTGAATCATTTCACATACTTACTGTGCCTAATTTTATGAGCTGCATAGTTTTCTGGTTAAGGTTACAGATGTGAACAAAGTAGCCCCAAATCTCAGCCCACGTGCAGCACGTGTTCCAGTGAGAAGGGGAGAGAGCAAGGCAGAGTCCGTCCCTGTGTGTGGGTCATGAGCAGGAGAAAGACAGGAAGCTCAGGTTTCTAGGTAGAGGGCTGGAAGGGTGACTTCACCCAGGTAGCACTTGAGTCCCCAAATGCAGGAACCCAAAAGACAATGGTTTGATTTTTAAAGCCAGGTGGTCCTAAGAAATCAGGACCCCGTGTAACTAGAGAGACAATCTTTTGTTTGAAATCTTTCGGTCCAAGGAAAGCTGGATTTTGGGTCCAGGATCTAAGGAGAAACTTGGGGACGGTTCTTAGGAGAGGCCTGTGAAGTGGGAGGTAGGAGGCTGGGTTAGAGACCTTGCTCAGCGGGGGGGTGCTGCGTATACAAGGCCCTGGCAAACATTTTTCACCCCGAAATTCCCTAGGCAACAGAAAATATGCTGATCCTTACAGCCACCACTAGGAAGAGTGTCTGGTCTCCCCCACGCAGTATTTGATTGTTTGTTTTGAAGAAGTTTTACATTTACAGAAAAGCTGCATAAATAATATGTGAGCTCCCGAGTCCTTTCCAGAAGAAGAGGCTGTTGTTTCCATTTCCCCACCTTTGCTTTCCGTCTTCCCGTGTTGTTACCATTTTGCCTTTGTTCTTTCCAAATAACAGTTATAATTAGGACTGTGCTCTTTGACTGCAGTAATTTCATTGGTGTAAGATGAACTCAGTTTTACCAGTCGGCTTTCCCTGGTAATGCCCTCCATAGCACTGCCATCTACCTAAAGCACAGGTTGTTAAGTAAGGAATCAGCCCTACACATACTCTTCCAGGTCTGGTTACTTCACCAGGAGTCTTAGAGTGAGGGGAACACTTAGCCACGCTCAGCAGTGTTCCCTGTGATGTTGGGGTGGCCCCGTTTGCTGTGTCACTTTCCATGTCCATCTCCTGTGTTGGCATGGACGGTTGAACATCTGAATTGGGAGGGCTAATGGCCAGTCCTCAGGCCACGTCACAGATAGTGCTGTCTTGTCTTAACCTAGGATGGGGCTGAGAGTCAGTTTGCTCCCCAGGTGTCGCTCCTGTAGGACAGTCCCCAGCCCTCTTTCACTTGGGTGTTTCTTCCACACTTCCCTCTGATCTCCCACCAGGTTTCTGAAAGTGTCTAGGTTTAGCTTGACCTGACACTTCTTCATGACTAACTTCAGGTGACATGGACAGAGTCCTCCATAGATGGGTTTGTGTCCTTCATGATCATTTTGTGTCCTTCTCAGTGTGCCTGTTGTGAGACCTATCATAGTAGTTTGCCTCATGTTGGTAGAGTGACGTTTGGCCACTCTTGTTTCCGTGGGCTGACTGTGGCTTTTTTCCTGTGAAGTTACTGTTAGCGGCCTGCAGAGGGCGGGGAGCCTGGGAGAAGCCTGCTCCCTTTCCTTCCTTCCCCTGGTAGCTTTTCAGTATGTCATTTGCTGCCCTCCTTTGGACTGTGACACTTGGAGAAGGCAGGTGTTCTGTCTGGCCTTCTAGAACTGTGCTTTTACACTCGGTGTTCTGCTGTGAAAAGAGTTCTCCCTTTCCTCCCATGTGTTCATATGCACACATGTGTAGTACCGTGTAATATCAACATGGACTGGCTGGCGCTTTTTACTTAATGGCTTGTTACCATGAGTAATCATTACTGATTGTGATGCACAAATCTCTCAGTTTTGACATAGGGGGACGCCTTCTCACAGGCGGTGACATCTGTTGGAGAAGTTCCTCACATTTTTTGAGCCTTTCTATGCTGGGACATGCAGTTCTGAGCTTAGGTTGTCCCTAGCCCAGGCCTGGCATTAGAATGAGCCCTTTCTTCAGGTAGGAAACCCCGAGACTGAGTGCACTGCTTGTCTTGGCTGCTCCGGGAGGGTGTGGCTGGATGCTACTCGTTGCCCTTTCACCAGAATGATTGGCAGTCTTGGTACAGGGCGGCGGCGGGCGGGGGGGGGGGGGGGGGGGGGGGGGGGGGGGGGGGGGGTGGAGAATGGAAAGAAACTAGGAAAATGTATTTGTGTTTTTAGAGCTTATAGTCTCTAACAGATAATGTAGTATCTGCTTGTAATAGCACTTTTCTAACATATGCCCCAAGGACTTGTTCTTGCCTCTTTCTCACGTTTTTTCTAGCAGAACCCTGGCTTCCACCAGTGTCAGCGGGTTTACTGACTTGTTCAGTCGTCAAGTGTTCATAAAGTAGTTTCGGGACCACGGTGCCGCTTGGCCACGGAGCCCACTGGGCAGAGTTGACGACTTGCTCCTAAGTGCTGTCTTGAGAGCGGAGTGTCCGTGGCAGGCGCTCAAGTTCTTGACGAAGCACTCCTTGCTTCTGAAGGACAGGCGCCTCCGTTCTCATTGGTGTCCTTGTAGAGTGTTGTCTTGTTGTCACTTCCCTTTATTAAAACTTTAAAACATTCAAAATATTAAAAAGTCAAAACTCTACAAAGGACCCAGGCTTGGTGGTGCAGGCCCATGATCCAGACAGACTGGGGGGCTGTGGAGGAGGATTGCAGGTTGGGGTTCAGCCTGCACAGCTTACCAGGACCCTGAATTAATAAAAAGCAGGCTAGGTTATAGCATGGTGCAGAGGAGGTGAAGTCCTGAGTACGAGGGGCAGCTGTGTGTGGCGCACGACTGGGCACTTATGGCACACACACACACACATTTGCTGGGTGTGCCCTAAAAGTCATACTGACTCCCAGAAACCTTTTGTTTTTCTCAGCTCACAAAAGAACCTCTTGGTTGTAGCGCAGTTACGGGTGCGGGGCCCGAGGGTTGTCTGATACGTGCGGCTGCTGTGCATGATGTGGTGGCTGGTCAATGGCTTCTCTCCTCGTCTTTGTGTTCCAAGGGCAGTAGCTCCTCTTGAGTCAAGATGACCAGAGATGTCGTGTATATTGTCAGGTGTTCTTAGGCGCCCAGGTCACTCCCCCCCTTTGAGAGCCCTTGCTGTGGGCATTAGTCCGCAGCTGTGTCTGTTAATTGAACATGCTGGAAAGTATATTAGACAAGAATGAACTGAAGGTAAGAATCCTGGGTAAGTCCAGCAGTTCAAGCAAGTGAGCAAAGGACGGGGAGCCTGTCACCAAGGTTAAGGACAGGAGAGATAAGGGAAGGTGAGAAGTAATGTCACAGAGCCACAGTTCCCCAAGGGAGCCCGATTCTCCAGGCCAGGTTGCTCCCGGGGGGACCATCAGGCTCCTGAGAGAAGCTGGGTGAGGGGTCTTCTCACTTGGCGCTCTGTTCCCAGCACAGTTCTGTTGTGCCGCTGGTGCTGAAGGTAGAAGCACTTAGGAAATGGGCCTGGGGAAGTTCCTGGAGTGGGAGGATGTGCCTTTTCTGCTGCCATGCTCACGTGCCTGAAGTCCCGGCTCGCAGAGGTGCTGAGCGCCTGGTAGGAGAGGAAGAGAGCTGGGCAGGGAGGCGGAGAAGATGTGGGAAGGGGCGTAGGCAGGCAGTCGTGTGGGAACTAGAGCCTCAGCAGCCCCCGCTGGCTGTCTTCCTGTCTTCTACAGGAAGGAACTTTCATTGTCACCACATTAAAAAAAAATGGCTTACAGGGGAAGAAGGTAGCAGAGGCCTTTGCGTCCTGGCACTCCAGGAGGTGGAGATGGGAGGGTTGCACATTCAGCCAGACCTGTACAACTTGGTGACCTTCCAAGGCTCAGTCCATAAGGAAGGAGGGAGACAGAAAGGGCTGGTGCTGAGGCCCTGGGGTCCAATCTCCAGTATTACCAAAAACGTGGTGAACTCTATTCTTCAGGTTTTTTATTTTAAAGTTTCAGGTATATAAGAGAGCAGATGTATAATGTATACCTGTGTACCTGCTCTCTTGGGTTTAACAACTATTTTCCTTATTGAGTATTTATCAGTTATTGTTTCTAGTTGAAATCGTTAAAGTAAGTTATAGGCATTTCTACATTTCTCCTCTTGGTACATAGTTATACATTTGCCTTCCCACTAAAATCAGTGCTATTTATGAAGAGTTCTTTTAATATAATCGATTTCTCATTGTATACTCAGATTTCATGTTTTGTAGCTGGAATTACCAACCAGGCTATAAAAATCTACTACATTTGGATGTTAGGGCTCAGCTATCTCTTAATCTAGAGTAGTCTGCTTCCTGGCCTTCCCCCGCCCCCTTTTTTGAGGCAAAGTCTCCTTCTATAGTTCACTCTGGTCTGAACTCACTGAAATCCTGCTGTCTCAGCCTCCTGTGTGCTGTGATTATAGGTGTGCACCACCATACTCAGTTCATAAGCTGCTGAGCTACACCGCAGGCCACAGCCTCTCTATTTTAAAAAAGACTGAGTCATTGGAGAGATCAAGTCTTTGCTTAGAGAAAAGAAGGGGTTTTCCTCATAATGTTGTTGGATGTATTCTTGTATCACCCATGTTTTTTGCACAGTGAGTTTATCCCAGGCATGATAAGGGTCGTGGACAGTGACCACAACATCTACAACATGTGGTTATGGCATACAAAAGTCACTGAAAAATACCACGGCCGGAGGACGGAGGCCTTTGAAGATGAGTCTGTCAAAAAGATTAGGAATTTCAGCCAGATGCCTCTGTTAGAGAAAGTCAGGTAGAGCACAGAGAAAGGATGAGGTAGAGTTGAGGGCAGAAAGAGTCTAGTCATGGTCACGGAAAGGAGGCCCAAGTGGCTTGATGGCCGACGTAGTGATAAAGGAGATTACTTATCTAGAGCAGTTTCTCAGAACAAAGTTCGAGAAGTTAGCAGAGCAGCTTTTGAGAATACCCCAACCCTTGGCATGTGTGTTGCACCCCAGGGTGAAGAGTCCCTGTGGCTAGGATGGGGAGAGTAGAGACAGGGACGCTTGGGGGCGGGTCTGAGATCTGCCCAGGCAGGTGCTGCAGTCAACTGCCTTCTCTCACGCAGACTCCGCCGCTGATTTTGTACTTCTGCCCCCTTGTTACTGTTCTAGTTCTCGTGTGTCAAAGCCCACATGGCCAGCAGAGGATTTTGTTGGGGGAATAAATGAGTACAGTTCAACTCTGTCATGCATAAAATGCGATGGCACAGAATTAAAATTAGTTGTTGGAGAATAAATGCTCATTCCAAGTAAATGCCCCTCTTTGTGGAGCAGAAGTTCTGTTCCTGGCAGTCATGTGCAGTGAACGGAAGCATTCTGGTTATTACCCTTATATCCTGGTGAGCCAGGCAAGCCAAGAAATGTCTTCTGATTTTTTTTTTTTTTTTTGGTATTATGGATTTGTCTTTATTTACACTGAGTTGTATCCTCAGCCTCTTTTATATTTTGAGACCGTCTCATTAAGTTGACTAGCCTGGGCTTGAACATGTGATTCTGTGGCTTCAGCCTCCTAGAGTTACAGGTGTGCACCACCACCCCATCTTAGGGTCCTTAATTTCTCAAGAGCACAGTGACAGCATTAGATGGTATGCAAAGCATTGGCTGAAGACTAGGAAAGAGGTGGGCATTCAACAAATATGTGTGTTGTTAAGTAAATTGCCGGTAGTTCCATTTCTTGGTCTTCTATGTCCAATCCAGGTAGGTAATTCGATAATTTCTTCAAAATATGCTTACTTTGATAATGTAGATTTATATACATAACTATATTGAAATGGGGAAAAGTTCTTTTACTCTTTGATGAGCGCAGATTACATTTAATATCGAGAAGACCTGCAGGTGTTCTGTATCGTATCACGTTCACCTGTATAGAGAATGTAATGAGGAATTGTTAGCAATTCACTCACAGTGTGCTTTCCCCTGTGACACGTTTTCAGCTCTGAGCCTTCTGAAGATGAGGAGTCACAAGGCCCTGCAGCCACGGCCCCAAGGAGTGATGGGCTTCCAGGCTTGGAGGACCTTTCTGAATTGGAGGATCTTAAAGATGCTAAGCTTCAGACTTTGAAGGAACTGTTTCCTCAGAGAAGTGATGCTGACTTACTTAAGGTTCTGCCTTTTCCAGTACTTGGCTATTGCTGTAGGAAGGATAAAGATCTCTCCCTTGCAGGGCTCCAGTTCGTGGTGGGTTCTCATTTCCCAAAGATAGCATGTATTTGAAGATGTTTAGAATTTTATGTAGTACAGGAAAATGCTAGAAATGTAATGTACCTGGTAATTGTCACAGCTTGTTAACAGGTAGGTTCTTCAAGCATAAGGAATGAAACACTGAGAGCCCTGCTGGGCCACCTTGGTCTGGGTGGCTCTGCAGTGGAAAGCCTCCTTCCGGGAACACTCACATAGGGAGGGCTCCCACACTAAAGTAATTTCTTTTATCAGTCTCTGAAATTGTGGGAATTTAGCATATTGCTCACAAGCATTATATTGAAGTAATTTGTATATCAAATGACCCTCAGCTTCAGAAAAAAATGCTATTTATAATAAATATTATAAGTTTTTTAACACATAAAAACTTGAGGTGGTGAAACATAAATTTCATCCTAGGCTTGATAAGAGTAGGCTTTGAGGGCTGGAGGGGCCATTGCTTAGTGGTTAGAGTGCTTGCATAGCAAGCACAAAGCCCTGGGTTCTGTTCCCCAGCATGACATAAATTGAGTGTCATGGCACACTCCTGTAATCCCAGTACTTGGGAGTCTGAGGCATGAGGATTGCTGTGTGTTTGAGGCCAACCTGAGCTACATATATAGGGAATTTGGGACCAGCCTGGACTATGGAGCAACCCTCTCAAAAGAAAAAAAAGAATATACTTTGACTGTTTCGAAAACGAAGAGAGGCTTACTAGATACCTGAAATTCCAAGATTAGAAAAAACTAGTATGAAAGAAAGCATTCTCGTTTGACCTGTGGCATTTGATTTAGTATAAAAATAGCTTATTAAAAAAAGGGGTTGTAGGTCTGGAGGAACGGCTTAGCAGTTAAAGTGCTTGTCTGGCTAGTGCTAAGTACCCGAGTTCGATTCCCCAGCA
This sequence comes from Ctenodactylus gundi, assembly GCA_004027205.1. NCBI lineage: Eukaryota > Metazoa > Chordata > Mammalia > Rodentia > Ctenodactylidae > Ctenodactylus > Ctenodactylus gundi. The sequence continues at coordinate 156,345 of PVKB01003960.1, read as the reverse complement.
CCACATAAACTGGGTGTGCTGGCGCATGCCTGTAATCCCAGCACTCAGGAGGCTGAGGTAGGAGGATTGCTGTGAGTCCAAGTCCAGCCTGGACTGTATAGTGAGTTCAGGACCAGCCTGGGCTACAGAACAAGACTCTGTCTCAAAAAAAAAAAAGGTTGTAATGTTGAAATGTTAACATGATATATATATGTACATAAAATACTCAAGTTTAACGTAAACATTATGCATGCATATCAATTAAATGGGAAAATAAATAAGGGCTGGGCTGCTGGTCAGTGGCAGTGCCTAGCTATTATGTGGAGTTCTTGCATATGATTACGACCATTACGAAAAAAAGAAATACAGGTAAATCTTTTAAAAATAACTAACTCAGCTGTATAAATAAATAAATACAGTTAATGAAGAGAGGCTAAGGAGAAGTGTGGGATGTTTAGTTTCCTCTGAAATCTAAAAGGTTACTACACGGTATAAACAATAAAACTGTGTTGTGTAAGGAATATTTGCATTCCAGCCTTGAAAACCTTGAGGCAGTTAAGCAGTAGTAAAAATCAGGAGTTCTTTATCTCACTTATCTTAAGAATTAGATTTCTAATAAAGGCAGAATTGTGCTATTTTCCAACAGAAATAAAAAAAAGAGCACGAGCATGAATTGAGTCCAGGCCCCTCCTCCCCTGCTCTTATTGCTCGTTGACACATGTACACAGGCCATTGCCCAGGCCTTAGGGAAAACCGTAAAATGCTTAACTTCTGGAATGTAGTGTGTATTTTTGGTTATGCTTCAGTTATTTACAGTGATGAAGATAAATCGCATATTTTTAAGATGCTCTCAGTCTATATAAATAAGCCAGCTTTTCTGGAAATTGACCATTAGACTTACTAGTCAGAACTGTGCCACATATACTCTAGTCTGTATAGTATCTAATACATGCGTCTTAAATATTGCAATAACTGTGGACTGCAAGTGTCCTTTCTTAAACACAGCTCTTTGCTCTGCAGTTGATCGAGTCGACGAGCACCATGGACGGAGCGATCGCTGCTGCCCTGCTGATGTTTGGAGACTCAGGTGCGCGTGGCTTCGTCTGGGGTCCTTTGGTCCATTAGTTATGTGACATCTGCTCCTGAATTTTGTGCTGCAGTTTACCTAACACTTTGTGAATTCCTAACAGGGACTTGTGAAGTGTTAATAGCGTCAGTGTTTTAGATGAAGACACTAAAGCTTCAGAAGGTCAGGTCATTCAGCTGAGGTCACACAGCTGTTTGGGAGCCCCAATTTCTGGGATGATTTTCTTTCCTTCTCTGCCCAAAAGAAGGAGCAGTTTCTCATTGGCAGTTTTGTTTGTGTTCTGTAGATCAAATCACATAGCAATGAGCTTTTGGAAGGCAAATTTTCTTTCTTCTTTAAGTACCCTCTGTAATTAAGTCAAACTTGGTTGTGGTTTTATTTGCAGGTCTACAAATCTGAGTCAGTAGAACATAATGTTTGTGGAACATAATGTTTGTGGAATCAGCATTCCTTCGCTGAGTAAATTATCTATGCTACTTCAAGCTTCTCGTGTGAAACTAAATACACTGGTAGGAGCTTGCAATATAAAAACACCTCCAGGAGCTGGAGGAATGGCTCAGCGGTTAAAGTACTTGCCTGAGTTCGATTCCCCAGCACCACATAAACTGGGCACGGTGGCACACACCTGTAATCCCAGCACTCGGAAGGCTGAGACAAGAGGATCGCCATGAGTCCAAGGCCAGCCTGGACTCCATAGTGAGTTCAGGACCTGTCTGGGCTACAGAGCGAGACCCTGTTTCAAAAAAAAAAAAACTTCATCTTTTTAGCAAACGATGTCTTGATTTTTCTTTAACTTGTACATATTAAAGGGTAAAAATCACCTGTAAACGTACTACTAAAACACCATATAAAATCAGTAACGAAGCTAAACCTGTACTCTCTTGAGCACTCTTAATTCTGCTGTGTGTCATTTTCATCTTTTTCCTGTGCCTATGTTTACACTATGTTCAGTATACAAATACACTAGGTTGTGAAATACAGGAACACTGGTGTACGTTTTATATGACCACCTGCCGGGGGTGGCTTGTCGAAAACTGTGAGATGGACCTGATTTCTAGCCCTGGCTTCGTGGCCAGTCCTCGTGAGTATTGCCGGGGTTCCTTTGTCAGCTGCGTTCTCATCAGCCTGTATGTTGGTTATGGTAGTATGTAGGTGAGTATCTTTTTGCAAGAACTTTTACTGTTTCTGTGGGCTTAATTTCAAACTAGAATTTCTCAAAGCGTGTGTACGTTTTAAGTTCTTTTTTATATGTAGTGCTAGAGGTTGAATTCAACCTGAGCTGTGTCCCCCACTGTTTTTTATTTTCAGACTGGGTTTCATTAAGCTATTATATAGCCCGGACTGGGCTTCAGGTTGGGGTACTCTTGCCTCAGCTGCCAGCGTGTTGTGACTGCAGTGTGCAAGTTTACTGGCTTTTGGGCAGTGGCGTAGCTCAGCGATGAGAGTATTTGCCTAGCAAGCACAAGGCCCTAGGTTTGATCCTCCAGCACCATAAAAGCAGGGGTGGTGTCACATGCCAGCACTTGGGAGGCTGAGGCAGGAGGATTGCCATCTGTTCAGGGCCATCCTGGGCTCCATAGTTCAGAGCCTCAACTACAGAGCAAGACTCTCTCAAAAATAAAAACAGAAAACAAATTTACTGGCTTAAATTTTTTGAGACCTGAAGCACAAAAGCAAAATGTTTCCATGGGCCCACAGTCCTTTGGCTATTATTTCTATTTCATTTTCTTCTCACACGGTGAATTGATTAGCTCCCATGCAGGGTGCTGTTTACATCTCTTCAATTTCCAAGTTTCTCCATTTGGAGTAAGTGGATGGTATCCTGCAGGTGGCGCGTACGTACTGCGGTAGCCATGTGACCTTGGGCAGTGCTGCCTAGCTTGTGTTTCTTTGTTTCCTCAGCAGTAAGTCAGTGCTAAACTCCTAGAGCATAGTGAAGAACTAAAAATGCTAATGTGGTTTTCTTACTCTGGTGCCTGGTTCCTCTGGGGTTAAAGGCACTCCGAGGACAGAACACCGGCTGTCATCCCGTCAGCACTGAGTGACTGGCCCACACATCTGATCTTGAGTTGCATAATAGCTTAGGAAGTGTGGCATACTCCTCTTCGATTTTACATGGTTCTGTAATTTTTTGTTTGTTTGTTTGTTTTAAAACAGACCTGTAGCCCAGGCCTGTCCTAAACTCACTTTGTAGCCAAGGCTGGCAATCCTCCTGCCTCAGCCTCCCGAATGCTGAGATTTTAGGAGTGTGCCACCACGGCCGGCTTTATATGGTGCTGGGGAATTGAACTTAGGGCCACAAGCACTTTAACCACTGTGCCATTCCTCCAGCCCACGATTCTCTAGTTTTTCTGTTGAGCTCAGGCTGTAGAATAACTATCACACAACAGTGCCTAATGTTTGTCTTGTGACCAATTATGTTGTTCAGCTTGCTGTTAATTTAACAAGTAATTACTTTGCACCAACTAGTACGGAGCCTGTGCTGTTGTGGGTGCACGAGGGGTCTATACGGAAACAGGAAGCCCAGCTGCTGCCCGCATGGAGGGTAAATTTCAGCTGAACTTTTCCCTCTTTTCCTTTTTGTGTGTGTATGGTCCTGGGGATTGAACCCCCAGCCTTCACACCAAACTGTTTCCCTAGTTTTTTGAGACAGGGTCTCATTAAGTTGCCCAGGCTGGTCTTTAATTTGGAATCCTTTTGCCTCAGCTTCCTAGAGAGCTGGGATCTGTGTCGCTGGGCGTGACTTCATTTAGTTTTTTTAATGTTAAGTGACAAATTATAAGGAAACAAAAAAAAGTAGCCAGCGTATTTTTTTTTTTTTTGGGGGGGGGGTCTTTTGTGGTTGTTGTTTTGAGACAGGTTCTCACTCGGTGTTCTAGGCTGATCCTGACTTACTGTGTCAGTGTAACCCAGGCTAGCCTCCTCCTGTCTTACTTTTTTTAAGATAGGGTCTCACTCCATAGCCCAGGCTGGTGCCGTCCTCCTGTCTCAGCCTCCCGGGTGCTGGGATTCCAGGCATGCACTCCTCCTGTTCTAACCTTCTCAAGTGCTGGGATTACAGGAAGCAGGCATTTTAAGTGAATGTCTGTGCTGCATCCTAGAGTGGGCAGCGCCTTCAGGGCCCTCAGAGTCACTGAGATGGCATTTAGAATCACAGCTGGCATGTAAGTGGCCTTCAGTATGTTGTGTCACTGAGATAGGAACCTTGTGTTAGAACAGATTACAACCAAAAACCTTCATAAACCATACCATCAGATACTGGCTTTATGACAGATCCCAATCTTTCATAAACAGTACTGTCCCAGATATTATGCAGTAGGGTGTTTTTATGCAGCACTTGTTGAAAGTTTTAATTTATAAATAGTTACAAAAACAATTCTTACATCTAAAATTTTCATCCTACTTTAGAAGGTGAAAATATGAATTTATTGATACTGTCTTCTATTAGGGAAAGGACTTAAGCATGTCTCAGTGACATGGCATGAATTACCTAGTTTGAAGAGTTTTTAGTCTTAAAATATAAAAATGCATTCTTGATTCTGGCATATGTGTGGCTGGCAATGTGGTGGTGTCTTCTGCTTTTAAAGCGGGTGCTGGAAATTGGTGGGTGTGGGATTCACATTTAAATTTACCTTAGAAAATGGAAGAGGGGGAACCATTGAGGTATTTGTACCGATGTGATCAGAATACTTTAAAAGGTTTACGGTGTTCAGTGGCATTCTGGACTGGTGATGTTATGGCATTTTTAAGCTCATACACCCAAGTACAGTGGCAAAGGTGCCTCTGCATACTGTGTGGCTGCACATACGTGTTTCTGATGAAATCAGTGCTAACATTATAAACCTTTACAGGTGTGAACAGTACTTTCTTGTTAGCACAGTAGAGATTTGCTTTCTGATAATGGAAGTATTTAAGAAATAGATGAATGGTTTGCATAATGTAACGACCCTATAAAATTTCAGAGGGTAGTATTTTTGGTATTAATAATATGATAGCTTATAAATAGAGCATTACTGTGGTGTCTCCTTTGGAAAGACCACAGAGGGTGTTCACTTTCCCAAAAGAACATGAGGCCGGCTGCCAAGAAATGTTGTTAGTGTTCTGTGGGTAAAACATTGTTCCGTTATTTCTGTGCAAAGTTTGAATATGCTTCTCTGTTTTGAAAGGTGGTGGGCCCAGGAAAAGAAAACTGTCGTCTTCGTCAGAGCTGTACGATGATGACGACTACGGCGATGGTCATTCTTTTAAAAAGACCAGACTGGATCACGTAAGTTACATGTGCACTCTAGCAGCAGATGAACATAGGTTAAGACTTCGGGTGTCAGACCTGAGAATCTGACTGAATGAGTGAGTCTTCTCTCTCGGAGCACTGAGACAGGAGCACATTGCAGTGGTTTCCGTTGGTCTGACTCTTGTAGTTCTGCAGACCCTTTGCCACCCAAGGCCAGGTCCTCTGCTCGTGTGGCCTCTCCCTTTGTCCTGCAGGTGCTGATGGAAGAAGGAGCATCAGTGAAGCAGAATTGGGTCCCAGTAGGGGGGCTTAGGACCTGCACCTGCAGTTTCATGCATGTCCTGCTGCTGAAGGCTGTGTGCTGAGGAGACCTTGTAGGAGACATTGCTGATGGTGCACAGTTTTAGATTTGTCAGATCAGATTTCCAGATACTTGGTCTCCCAGGTCCCTTGATTGATGGGATGTCCCACGGTCAGCCATTCTGCTGCTGTCCTAGCGTGTTGGTCAAGCCCGAAACTGTTTTCCAAAGGAAAAAAATAAGCTTTTTGCAGTGAAGTTAATTTATTTTTAAAAAGTTTATTTGGAAGCCACAATTTGCATGTTAATGTACAGTTTTACACACAAAAATGATAGGTTAGGTAATTGCAGACATCATCACCTAGCTGAGCTGGTCTCTCAGGAACACAAACTATATAAAACACACACACCAGCCATCCCTGGGCTCCTCGCTCCAGCTGATCCTGTTTCCATGGTCCACATCAGGGAACTTGTGTACGTGGATAAAGCACTCAGCACCCCAAGCTTATCTAACCATAAAATTCAAAAATATCATATACTCTATGCAGAAGGAATGTTTTAAGTCAGAAGGTTGGAGCAATAAGATGGAAAAGAAATGAGGACGTACAATAGAGCCTGAGCAGCAGGTGCAGAGCGTCTCATTGTGGACCCTCAGCAGTGTGCGGCTGGGCCGGAGGTGGTGCGGTGATGTGAGTGAGCAGACACGTCACCCAGGAGAAAAGGAGAGAGTGTTGAGCATTTGGGTTCGTAACCAAGGAGTGAGGTTCAGGGACAACCTTGCATGGGTTTTTTGTTTCGTTTTTCTTTCTTTTTCTTTTTCTTTTTTTGAGGCAGGGTCCAGGCTGGTCCTGAACTTAGTGTAGTCTTCTGCCACAGCCTGCTGAGAGTTGGGGTGACAGCTGTGCCACCCTGCCTCGCTTAAGTGTTGCTAGAGAATCAAACTTAGGCTGGGCAAGCGCTCTGGCAACTCTGCTATTTCTGTAGTCCCTCAAGGATGTGTTTGTGCTAAGACAGTAAAAGGTAATCATAGTATCTTGCAGAAAGTGCTTCCTTTTAGTGTTGGTATTGACTACTTTAATGATTGCAAATGGTGCACCTTGATTTCCTGAGCCTTCAGCTGTCCCTCGTCATACGTGCTGAGGAGAAAGCTGCGAAGGAGTCTCCCAGCACTGATGCAGCGGAAAGCAAAGAAGGCTTCTTGGCTTTCAATCAGTTCCTGGTTTTGGTGAAATAAATACATGTAATGGATGCATGCTTCAGAGAATCTAGATCTCAAAGACAGAAAATACGTTAGAGGTCAGAGGCCCTGGTTGGTCACAGAACTGTGCTGTTGGCAGCAGGGCCAAGTGGAGACTTGAACCTGTAGCCAGCAGTAGATTGTCACTCACCAAGCTGTGAGCCTTAGAAAAGGAATTGTTACAGCCAGCCTTGGGGTTCACCTCCAGTATAGCAGAGACACAGGCACGTGGATTATTGCCCATGTTACAGTTTTGTGTTTGTGTTTTTTCTCACTTCTTCCTTTTGAACACTAGGCACGCATTCTCTCACTAAGCTACTGCCACAGCCTGTTGTCTTTATTTCCCGTGTTGTAGAAATTATTGCAACAACAAAAGCCTCCAAGACAGAAACTTAAGTTTGTAATTCTCATAGTGGGTGAAGCTATTTTGCTATAAAAACAGGACACAACTCTAGTGTTGGATTCTTTCTTTTTCTTCCGAAAGCCATGTTTCTGGTACATCCCCTTGGTAACAGGTGTGACAGTGGTCTTTAAAACTTACGTCTGAAATGTATGTTTATGGTATTACTTCCTGTTACTGAAGGTGAGAATCCAAAGATGGCTGTAGAATGCTGTAAGAGGTTTGACATTGGAGGGGCCTTTGCTGCCCTTCCTGAACCTGCAGTCACGTAAGAAAAACTCAGGTGGTATGTAGGATTGAAAGTCCTCATTGACCAGATTCCTGATTTTTCTGATGTTCCCAGAATAGTGGCTCACACTCCATGGGCCCAGGAGCTAATGTGTGCTCTTTTTTGCCTGTGCCAAGTAAGTCTGTTTCAACTGTTTAATTTGGAGCTGGAAAAATAACCCTAAAATTGACTAAACCCTTACTTGGGCCTACAGGACATACTGTTGTCCAACTTGTGTATCTTGTGGCTTCAGCAAAGCCTATGTGGCCGCAGGGCCTCTCGTGTGTTTCTGTTCACTGGGGCTTGCAAATCTGCCAGGCGGGTGGAAGCTGAAAGCAGCAGCAGGTGCTGCAGGCGCACCATCTGCCGAAGGCTGCATGGTTCATGTGTGCGGTTGTATGTTTAACTTGCCAGAGCTCTTTACTCCGCAGGTATTTTATTCGGCCATTGTTGTTTTGGTGCTGGGTATCAAACTCAGGGCCTTGAGTGTGCTAACCACAGACTCTCCCATCCACTACGCCCCTGCCTTGTATTTTTTTTTGAAATGAAATTCACGCAGCTTTTACAGCAGTCAGGTCAGTAGCGTTTCCTGTGTTCTTGGAGCAGTATTTCACACTCTTACTTACCTCCAGAATGTGTTCGTTGCCCCCTAAGATGCTGTCGTGAGGAAATCTTTGTGCCCACTCTTCCTTTTTTTGGACCCTAGTCATCGCCAGCCTGCCTTCTGTTTATGGAAGTACCTGTTCTGTGTTAGTGTATAAGTGGAGTCCTAATATGTGGTCTTCCACCCCACCCCCCAGATGGATTCTTGCTGTGTTACCCAGCTGACGTGGCACTCCTGGGCTCCAGTGATCCCCACTCAGGCCCCCTTGGAGCCACCCTGCTTAGCTCAGTAGCCCCTTTTATTTAGCTCAGTGTTTCTGAGGTTTGTCCAGTTCATATCACTATTAGTACTTTGTTCTTTTTTGTGTGTTTCGTTTTGAGACAGTGTCTCACTCTTTAGTGCAGGCTGGTCCTGAACTCACATATGGAGCCCACACTGGCCTCCAACTCATGGCAGTCCTCCTGCCTCAGCCTCCAGAGTGCTGGAATTACAGGTGTGTGCCACCATTTCCAACTGTCTTGCTGGGGGATTGAATTCAGGGCTGTAACTACTGTGCTGTTTCTGCAGCCCGCACTCCGTGTTGTGCATAGGATACCCTTTCTTCCATTGATGGGCATTGGGTATATTTTTAGAAAAATAGAAGTGTGGTGTTCACATGGCTGAGGCCTAGGAACGCCTGTGTCGTGAAGAACACTGCTCTAGAGTGGGTGCCTGTTCCGTCTTTCACGCCGGCTGCTCTGTTGCCTTTAAAACGCTTTGATCAGGAGTCAGCATCTTCCCTATTAGGAAAGGAGGGCCCCATTAAATAGTGAGAGTTTAGGAAAACTTTCTCCAAATGCTGGCTTGCTTTTCCCTGGTCAGAATCCTGTGTTTCTCATGTCTCTGAATAAAGACTAACCTCCAACCTTGCACAACATTGGCTGTACTCTTCAGCCTCATTGCCTGTGTCTCCAGCCCTAAGGTACTTCATCTCCTATAACACATGTCTTAGTTACTTTTTTGTCATTGTGACCGATTGGCACAACTTCAGGGAGGAAAGATTTATTGTAGCTTACAGTTTTAGAAGGTCATAGTACATTCATGGGTTGGCAGCTGGAAAATGGTGCAATTACATGTTTGGGCTGCAGCCTCCTGGAGAAGGATCTTCACAGTATGGTGGAACAGAGAGAGAGAGACTGGGGGGAGGGCTAGAATCAGCCCATGTCCCTCCAGGTCAAGCCCAAATGTCCGCCCCTTGCAGCCAGGCCTCACCTCCTAACCCTACACAGTATCCATAGAAACTTGAGGCTTTAGGGGGACACTCCACAGCCAAACCACCACAAAACACATGAAGTCTTCTTCCTATTGTAAATTTGCAAAATTTTTTTAAAAATGACTCCTGCTTACGTCATTGCCTGTTAATGGATGCCAAGCACTGCTTCTGCTCTTGGCTCCAGGAGGTCCTTTCCAGGGGAAGCCCTCATTGCATTTGTAGCATACAGTACCCACTGTCTCATTTTTGGAGGCTGGGGCTACCAGCTGCTGGCAGTTCCCACTTCTCCCTGATCCGTGCTTACCTGGGTCTGAGGTTCTGGGCTCCAGGTGGGCTTTCCTTCATTTGTGAATGCTGGCAGCTCAGGGCTGGCTCAGTCAGCATGGGCCTTCTTTCTGGGCTGCTGTTGTCCTCTACTTCTGATACACTTTTGTGATTTCTGACCGTCCTGTGGCCTCCTTTCGGTTGTTGGGGCGCTGCCCTCCTAGCATGGTCAGAGGCTTGGGAGCAGGGTGGGCTTTCCTCTGTCGTTGGTTGCTGGCGCTCACAGCTGTCTAGAGTCAGCCTGGGGCAGCTTCTGGGGCTGCTGTTTCCCCCCTCTTTTGATCTGTTTTCGGAGTTTCTGACCTTCCCATGGCTTCCTTTCAGTTGTTCCCTGTCCTAGCTCTACTGAACAGTATTTGGCTATATTTTCAACCTTTTAAGTGGTTCCATGAGGAAACATTATGCAGCTCTGTTACTCGGCCACCATCTTGACTGAAAGTCTTCAAGTGAAATTGAGAGAGAAAAACAAAAGTGGGATGATTTTTTTTGCAGCTACAAATACTTACATATTAGCCTGTTTAGTTTATGTAGCTTATTTAAGTCCCTATCATCATTGTCTCGCTTTATGATTCACCTATTAATATATAAGCCAGTCTGATTCAGGACTGAAGTAAAAGTAAGCTTTTTCCTTAGGGTTTAAAATTTGTAAGTGAGTATAAAATGTTAAGCATAGGTGAAATTCTATATCATGTTTAAAGCTTGTCATAATCTCAGAGAAGACTCCGTTGGATATGAACTGTGTGAGTTAATTTTGGGACCTGCTATCTTTTTCACAGGTCGGTCTCATTTTGAGCACTGAGTGCTATACAAATAAGTGTGTGTTGATTGATGGCCTGTCAGTGATCTTAAGTCATAACATTGTATCCTTTAATAGAGAGTTTTATCAGTGTTCATGAACAGAAGAAACTTAACCAGATTCTTCTGATGTTGTATAATTTTTATATCGAGTCAGTGCAAAATATAATTACCCAAGATCATTATTCTCGGTGACCACTTACATGGGCTCTTTTCTCATTGTTCACCAGGGAGAGGAGTCAAATGAGTCTGCAGAGTCCAGCAGCAATTGGGAAAAGCAGGAAAGCATTGTGTTAAAACTTCAAAAGGAATTTCCCAATTTTGATAAACAGGTAAGTAGCAGTGTGTGGACATGTGATCAGGGTGTACTTAAAAAAAAATTACAGAAACCAGTGTTTAAGTTCAACCAAATAAAAGCTTAGGGCAAGTTTTGTACTTTTCTGATTAAACATTTTCTCTGTATCAACATTATATAAGTTATTTTTATATTGCCCTATAATTTTTTATCTTATTTACTAATTAAAGAATTAGTGCAATATAGTAAAAATTCTGAACTCATTTGTAAAATGTAAATCATCTGGAAAGCTATCCATAACCCTTCCCTGTCAGTTAACTGATTCTTTATGTTCTCATCCTTGAAATTTCTTAGAAGAATCTTAAAGTGTAGCATTACACTTTGGTGTCTTCGACTTCATAAGCCTCTTTCTGCTGCTCAGTAGTAAGAATACTTCCGGGTCTTGGCAGACCCATGCTGAGCACTCTTGGAAGGCTGTTTGGTTTCATAGAACATATTAGTGAAGCTGCATAAAAACAAATGTAATAAGATACAAATTCTCAGTTTTCACATGCCTAACTTAATGTGAAAAGTTACATAAACATTTTGCATAGATGGCTAATTTGAAAGTTGTAATAGAAAGATGACTCGCTCATAGGAGCTGAGAGAAGTGCTGAAGGAGCATGAGTGGATGTACACGGAAGCGTTGGAGTCTCTCAGAGTATTTGCAGAAGACCACGGTAAGTTTTCTCTGTCACCAAAATTACATACCTCCCTCCATTTGACATATTTTAGTATGGAAGAAAATAGTCATTGTATTAGCTATTAAACAGTATAATTGCAAACTATAAGAAGTAATGATCTAAAAATGTTTAAATGACCAATTTCTAAGTGTTCTAGTCATTTAGCCTGAGTGTTTTTCGTTTTTCATGGAAGTGTAAAGTAAAACCGTGTCTTTCTTCTGTTTTGCCAATGTGTCTTGGTAATAAAGGACACTTTTGAGCTGTGTTTGAGTACAGAATCAACATGTTACCAGTTGTCAGTCAGAATGGATCTTGCCATTGGTGTGTCTCTCCATCCCTGTCAGTTAGATACTGTAGCTTACAGTACTGTACACGTAAAAGGCACTAGCCTTGAAACGTGCGGGTGTGACTGGCATGGAAGAAGAGTCTGAACCTGTAGTGGAGCCCTCTTCCCTCTAGAAATGGTAGTGGGGAGAAGGTGGGGCAGGGAAGTGTCAAACGTGGTTAGTAGTGTCTCTTAAGCAAGAGCCAAGCGAACCTAACACTTTGTAATAGGAAGCCAGCTTTAGATGTCCAGCACTGAGCTAGGGGATCGCTCAGTGGTGGAGCTCTGGCCTAGCACATGTGAAGCCCAGGATTCTGTCCCCGGCATTGGAAAGTCCAGCACAGTGGGTTAGGTGGTTTTTAATAAATTCCTCTAAGAAATGCAGTAGCAGTGGTATTCTCCCAGAAAGCATGATGTGTGAGCAAGAGAAAGCCATGAGTAGCACATCTGAAGCCAGAAAATGATCCAGATCAGATCATGGCTGTGGAGAAGTTGGAGGAACACCATATCCAGTGTATTTCACTTTTGTGTGTGTGTGTGCGCACAATATAGGTGTGTGATGATCTGTAAGTCTCAACACTCGTTAAACAAAGATCTACACAATGTGAGTACTGGCCTCCCTTTTCTGCAAGTGGCTGGTTCAGAACACTGACTGGTACCCAAGTCTGCCCATGCTGGGGCCCTATTGCACAGTGTCGAGGATGTACACGTGACCTACACACATCCTCCCTGTTAGGCCTGCCTAACACCATGCATGCTGAGGAGTAGTGCTTTTAGGCTATCACTTTGGAACAGTGGCAGGAGAACAGGTCTATACATGTTCCATGCAGGTGCAGGGGTTTTTCCTCATGTTTTTGATCTGCAGGTGGTTGAATCCCTAGATTTGGAACTTGGGAGCACAGAGGGCCGATTGTATTGTGTTATAGATTAATTGGCGTGTGTCTTCTTCCTGGTACCTAAAGCAGTGGTGTGGCTTTTTTCTCAGGGCCGTAGGATCTAGGAAGCCCAGGGCTGAGTCACACGGATGAGTGGGTCTTCTCCACACTGGTAGACTGTCTCAGTTCCAGGTTTCACATAAGTTTGAATTCCGGCATCTTTTGTTAGGACCAGTGAGCTTGGAGCCTCAGCATGGACAGCGATGGGGGGTTGGGTGGTGATGTGGGCATTGCAGCAGGTGCCTCTGCCTCCTGGGACTCCGAGCGCTGGCCACTGTGCCTGTCGGTGTTGGCTTTGGGGTGGGGCTGCGGTCACTGGAGATGCCCTCTTGTGCTCGAGACCTTGGTCAGGAAGTGAAAATGTATATTCATTTAATAAAGCTCATCACCTGCTTTTGAAACTGATCATGTTAACCTAGTGCATAACTTTAAGTTCTGCTTAAGAATTTTTTTAAAAGGGTATCACAATTGAACAAGTTGTGGTTGAAATTTTCTATATTCCAAAGGAATATGTAAATACTCATATTTTTATTTGAAGTTTTGTGTCATTATGTATTTCTAGGTAAGTGACTGCTCTTATCTCTTCTTCGGTACGCAGACATACAGTATGCTTCACAAAGTGAGGTTCCGAACGGAAAAGAAGCTTCCTCAAGGAGTCAAAACTATCCTAAAAATACAGCTAAAACAAAACTGAAACAGAAGTTTTCCATAAAAGCACAAAATGGTTTTAACAAGAAACGTAAAAAACATGTCTTTAACCCTAAGAAAGCCACTGACGACTCGGAGTACGACTCAGGCTCCGATGTGGGCAGCTCGCTGGACGGGGACTACAGCAGTGCTGAGGAGCTGATGGAGGACGGCTACAAGGGGAAGATCCTGCGCTTTTTGCAGGAGGCCTCCGTGGGCGAGCTCACCCTCATCCCCCAGTGCTCGCAGAAGAAGGCTCAGAAGGTAACCGAGCTCCGGCCCTTTAACAGCTGGGAAGCTCTGGTAAGGCTACACTCCTTCTCCCCTCTTGTGTGCGTGATTTGCAGTACCGTGTGCAGCCAGGTTGTCTTCAGTCCAGGAAAGCATAGATGGGTGGCCTTTCCTGAGTAGAGTCAAACATGACTCTCATTGTAAGCCAATAGTATTTCAAATAGTGTCATATGACCTAATTTTGAATGAATTAAGGGGTGATTTTTCTGCAAAAACCCAAGCTGATTGGCTGGGACTACTGTCACTCATTCTTTTGCATAGAAACTTGGTTCATTTCACTGCAGAAGAAGGAGTTAGAGCCGGTGCATAGGAAGGGTTTGTGCTGCTCTGTAGCTGCCGAGGCAGCATGCAGAAAGTGAGGCTGTGGCCAGGAGCCCCGGCCGCGTCCAGAGGAGCTCCGTGATGCGGTGCTGGCCGGCGCCCCGCGCTCCCGAGAAGGAAGGGGAGCCTGTTTGTTGTCGTCTCCTGTCAAAGTGACAGCTCTGTCTCTAGCTTGGTTGCACACTGCGGCCATGTTGTGGCGTGTAGCAGGCTGCAGCGTTCTCGAGAGGAAAGGTGGAGGAGCTGGTGGAAGCCAGCGGGAGGCGGGAGGAGGAAGGCATGAGCTCGGGTGAGTATTCTGAGTGTGATCGCTCTGTGGGACTCAGTTTCCTGTAGACAGATTTTGTCCAGAGTACTTGCATTTTGAGCTTTATAAATATTAACAGTTGTCTGAGAATTCTTAAAGTTTGCTTCAATTCTTGTGAGAAGGTAGGGGTTTTATACAGCACTAATTTTACATAGGCCTAGCAATAAAAGCAGTGTGAGTGATTTTTTTACAGCGTTAGAAGACAAAATGGCTCTTGATGCTTTATAAAGGAGCTTAGAAACTTTTACTCCTGAGGTGACTGTGCAAAGTTGCATTCATGATGAATTGTGTAGCTGTGACAAACTTACACAGTGCCAGTGCCCTCAGTCCCTGTCTGAGACAAGGAAGGTCCCTGTGCTGTAGTCACAAAAAACAGGTTTTAAAATTTAAAATGTTTGAAAAATACAGAAACATTGCTAGTACTTCATAGCTTTTAAAAATACTGAAACCATTCCCATTGCCGGCAGCCTTTCTGTTCCAGAGAACATCTGTCAAAGCAGCCTTCTCCAGACTTGTTTGGCTTTGCCTGCGTGATTTATTTGTAAAAGTATTTGCTAAAGGGCTTTCTTGTTCTTTTCTTCTTTTTCTTTTAATTTTTAATGGTCTCCTACGGTTGTTGCAGAGCTGGGCTGCTCAGGCTTGTTGGGCTTCTCATTTATTTAAGAAGGAATGCAATTATCTCCTCTAATGTTTTAGTCACTGTAACTACTTGCCCAGAGATGTCACAGTAAAAGTAAATTATACAATTTTACCAGAGGTGTGTGTGCCAGATGTTTTTAGAAATATTCGGCAACTTATCATGTAGAAAGCAAATTTCCCCTACTAATTAATTGTCATAGTTTAAATTAGTCTTGACATGAGTTTGGAGATTATGCATTACTTACTTAACCTTCCTAAGTTCTTGTTCCTTTCTAAAAGTGGAACATAAAGGTTATCTTGTTTGTTCTAATCAGACATCCAGATATTGAAACTTTATGTAATAGTTAAAAAATATCTGAAAAGTTGACTTGCTGCTAAGTTCAGTGAATAATTAATGCTTGCGGTCTTAAACAAGTTTTCCCTAATAGTAAATATTTATGTTGTGTGTATTTATAAGCTTAGAATCTTTAGCTTCTACTTTTTAGTAATTTTAGAACTTGTGATTAGCATGTAGAGCAATTTAATATGGGCGAATTATCAAAGGAAAGGTCAGTGTCATGTACATTTTGCTGAGGTGAAGTGTGATAGTTTATCTCTAAAACAACTGAAACAATAGCAAAAATTGTTCATTTTTATATTAATAACTGCTGTACTTGGAAATTTCTGATAATTGAGACTTTAATCCTGTCACTCAGACTTAAAGTGAGCAGTATGTGCTGTGTGTTCATATGGTGTGTTGCACCTAGCCAAACTTTTCTTAAAATAATCGTTGGAGCTTCTTATTTAGTCTTGAGGACTGCAGTGATCCGTAACAATGCAATGGGATTGTAAAATTTATAAGTATTTCATCCAAGAAATTGTGCTTAGTTTGTGAATGAAGTGAATGCATACATTTCAATTGCGTTTTATTTGAAACGAAGTTTCTGTTAAGTTGATCATTATTAAATGATTATCAGTGGTAGTTTGTTTTATAAAAGTAACTTGAATGTGAAAAATAACAGTGACTTAAAACAAGATTTGAAAATTCACAGAGCAGTGGTTTCTTTCCAGTCTTGGAGTATGAGTCTGAGTATGATATGAGTCTGATATGTATAATACGTGATAAAAAATATAATATACTTGCATAATACCAGCTATTTAGTAATCCTGTCAAAATAATTTTAAATTCAGAGATTACACACTTTTCTGTATTACATTTTCTTGCCAGGGAATTGGACTTCGTTTTAATTTGAAGTGCTCTCACATGCTCTGATTGCTCCTGTTACTGGGAAAACATTTTACAATAAGTACATTACCTCAGGGGGATTATATTTGCAGCTCATTTGTTCCTATTGGTTTTTTTCCCCCTTGCTTCAAAGTTAAACCTTGTTTGTTAAAAATTGCTCCATGATTTTCCATTTTACATACACTTTTCCACATAATGGCGATAATTATGTGCTCATTGGAAGCAAACCACATCATTAAGTTAGGTAGACTTTGGAGATGCCGCAAGCCAAATATATTAAAAGACAGTGTTGTTGGTGTGAAATTGAAGTTCTTATTGCCAAATTCCACACACATTCGATGACGTCGGTTTACTAACCACGTACCCGATTTTTATCTAGCTATGTGCAGTGTAAGTAAGGGTTTCACTTGTGTTAATGAGACTATGGCATTGGATTTTTATATGCTAGTAAGAGTGGTAATATATTTATACTGACCAGTATGTTACTCATGAAAAACTCAACTGGGAACTAAGTAGCTCAAACTACAAACATCTTTTACATGCAGTTACATCTCTATACTTAGATCATTGGAGATGCTGGCTCTTTGGGTGTTAACAAAGCAATCCAGGTTCAGTGCGTGCGACGTGTACATATTTCTTGTATTACTTTGATCTGCTAGTGATGTCGACCACAGAGCCCTTCTGCTGCTTTTACTTGTTGGTTTCTGTGAAACGTCTGTTTGCATTTTTCACAGTACTGGGATACGTATTTGTTCGTCTCAGACAGGGGGACTTTATTGAGGTTGTTTGTAAAATTACTGTAGTTGAACTTTGTTTTAATTTGTGTAAGTTTGGCAGACTTGCAGTTTCACTGTTCATGATGTACTGAGTACTTTGTAGGGTGCTGTCTGTTGGTATTTGTAATAATGAGTAAGATCAGAAGTCTCCTCCGGCTGTTACTTGTTAAGTGGGGATTAAATAATTTGAGAATTAAATCTGCTTTTAAACAGTTTCCCCTTCTCATGGAAAGGAAAAGTATGTGTGTGGTAAGAGTGACACACTGTGGCAAGAGGAGTACTAGACCTGCAGACAGCCTTTGAAAGGAAAAGCCATTGAGTGGTGTTAAGGTTTAATCAGAGAGCTAGAAATCAGGCCCGTGTGATTATCCAGCAAGTAGGACTTACGTATTTATGTTCATCATGAAAAATACTGTTTTTGAAAATTACTTCTTTTGTGTAAAATTGAAATATAAATGAGGAAGAAAGTGCAGTTTACCCAGAAGTCTGTCAGAGAGACCTACCACCGAAGGGGCTTAAGCCTCATCCCCTCACGTGCGTGCCTGCATGCATACGTGCGTGCATGTGTTCGCATGCTTCATACCTGGTAGGCAGGACGTTTTCTGTGGCCATTGGTAAATAGATTTACCTAGAACTGTGTTTCCAGGGTATTTTGCTAGAGCGTTTTTTTGTGAAGCCGAGTAACTTCAGGACTGTTGACTTAATTTGGGCCGAGAACAGGAACCTGGTGGCAGTGGAGCGCACCCCCCATGCGCACACGTGTGTGCGCGCGTGCACATACACACACTCCCCATACCACCCCCACCCAACTCCCCACCCTCGGGAAGGCCAACCGGGCTTCTCACCCAACTCCGTGCTGCTCGCTGTTCCTTTTTGACTAGCTCTGATTTTTGTTATTCGCGCTTCGGATTGACAAGCTGATTCTAACGGCCTGCCTCCCTCTCCCTGCCTTGGTCTGCCTCCTTTCCCAGTCTGTTCCCCACGCGCGCGTTTGCCTCTGTGGCCTCACTCTTGCAGTGATGCCTTCTGTCGTGCTTGCAGCCTGCAGGCCGCCTAGATCAGGGGCGTTCTGAGCGAGCAGCAGCGTGGCCTGCTCTCCCTGCCCTCTGGACTTCCTGTACGTGTTTGCAGTTTGAGGCCGTGGTCAATGTCACTGCGGTGTTCTCCTTAGCACTTTTCCTGGATGGGCCGTGTGCTTGACTACACAATTACTTTTTTGTTCTTACGCAATCTTTTGTTTCTCCTATTATTAAGTTTCCTCTGTTTGCTTATTTTAGAATGCTCAGTAGTTCTGTCAGCTATCCCTGATCCTCTTTGTAACATTAGCCGCTGTCCCCACTGTGCGCCCAGGTCCAGAGTTCATTAGGGGTTGGGAAATGGACAACTTCAGTCTGTCGGCAGCGCGTCCTTCAGGCTGTGCACAAGAGCTTCCGTCCCTCAGATGCATCCTGTGGCATGTGCCAGTCATAGGCAGCATGGAGAGCGAGTTCTTTCCCTAGGCCTCCCAGTCAGTCCTCAGTGACAGGTGGCCACCCTACCTTGCAAGTCTCCCTTGTGTCTCCTGAATGTATGTGAAGAGTCCTAACACCCACACTTTATTTCCTTGTCTGTTTCTCAGAATGAAGATTGTATGAGCAGAGAAGAATATGGTTATTCACTACTAAGCTCATACTGTGCTTTGTTCCTAAACTCACAAATAATAAAACATCTTTGGATTTCTAGTAAATAGTAGTTACCAGATGAGTAGTTACCTCTGTGTTCTGGAACATCTCCTTAAAAGCACAACTTCTGTGCATGTGTTTTATAATTACAATAAATAGTGACCCTGAACTGCTGATCAGAAGTGCCGCAGGAAGTGATGTTTACCATGTTCTGTATTTTTAGTTTAGTTCATTTCTGTCAGTGAGCTACATCGTGTAAGTTGACGTAGTTTCTGTGGCTAACACCGCAGCTCCTTTTGCTTTTGCTGTGATCCCTTCATCTTCCTAGACAGTGCCAAATACTTGTTCTGTACTTGTTCTTGCTCCTTTGTTTTCTCTCTTCCCCCCTCCCCCCCAATCCCTGTCTCAAGATAGGGTTTCTGTAATCCAGGCTGATCCCGAACTCACTGTACAGCCCAGACTGGCCCTGAACTCACTGCAATCCTCCTGCTTCAGTCTCCCAAGTGTTGGGAGTAGAGGTGTGCACTTGGCTTATGTGGTGCTGGGGAATTGAACCCAGGGCCTTGTACTTGCAAGGCAAGCAGTCTAACTACTGGGCTATGCCCCATCCCTCTCTGATTCTGTCATGAAAATGATGGTTTCTTTGTGGTTTTATTGTTGACCTTCTAATCTTCCAGTTTCCTGTGCTTTTCTATAGACAGTGTTGTATTTCTGATGTTTTTCTTTTGAGATAGTCTCTCTCTCTCTCTCTCTCTCTCTCTCTCTCTGTCTGTCTGTCTGTCTGTCTCTCTTCCAAACTCATGACAGTCCTCTTGCCTCAGCTTCCTGAGTGCTGGGATTTAAGGGTGTGCACTACCACGCCTGGTTTATGTGGTGGTGGAGAAGGCAGCTAAGGGCTTTGCTTGGGCGAGGTTTCTAACTGCTGAGCTACAGCTTCCAGCCCCCAGCATTTCTTACTTTGATGGCCACCTGCATAACACCTTTTTCTTCAACCTGCATCTTTTTGGAATAATAGTTTTATTTGTTTGACCTCTGAATTTGGCACTACCCCACTTTTAAAGTTAGGTAGACTTTTTTTCTTTTGTTGGGCTGAACGAAGTGCTGGAGATCAAACGCTGGGCTCATCTGTTACGTTGAGCTGTACCCCAACCTCCTGGTTTGGTTTATATCTAGAAGCAGATTTCTCTATCTTGGTTTCTCTCTCTCTCTCTCTCTCTCTCTCTCTCATATATATATATAATCAGTAGATGATAGTACTATCACTTAGCTGTCCATGGCAGAACTGGGGGACATATTAAATCCTTCATTCATCTCCTGACAGTTTGTTTTCCCTCCTGAGATCCCAGATCTGTGACCTTTCCATGTCTGACTGCAGCCATGGCTGTGTTTGACATCAGGCTTTGCAGGTGCACTTTGCTTTCACAGCATCCTTGGTGCTGCTTTCCAAGCGCTCTTTCTGGGGAGGAAATCTTGCTACCTGTTGGCTTAAAACCTTGGCCAGAGTTTCTAGTGCCTATAAGTGAAATAGAACTTCATAAAATGATGCTGAGTTGGACCTGGCGGTACAGCACTCTGGAAGATAGAGAGAGGCAAGAGAGGCCCAGGTCCGGACCCACCCAGAGCAATTTAGTGCTTGATGAGACCTTGTCTAGTAATAAAATGTTTTAGGGGGTGTAGCTCAGTGAAGGCCCTGGGCTTGATCTTCACCACAAAAAAAGAAAAAGAAAAAAATGCTGGAGGTTCTCTGGCCTCATTACCCAGAAAGGACTTTTTAATTCCTAGGTTATATTAGTTGGCTTGTGTAGTACCTATGAAATTCTGTTCATAACGCTAAAGATTGTTTGTTACTCGTCTTTCCTGGTGAAGAGGCCAGGACTGTGACCAGTGCCTTCGCCTTAGAGCATTGCCTGCTAACCGTGAGGGGAACGTGGACTTGCAGATCTCAGAGCTGAGCAAGCGCTGTAACTTGAAACTGAAACATGAGTTTATTCATCCAGAATTAATGGGCTGGGTTTGTAACGAAATAAAAGCATTGAGTGGTTTTTGCACATGAAGCCTAAACGTTGTGTATATGTCTCTTCCCTTATTCCTGATCAGTTTTGTTGGTTTTTCTCAAGTATGCTTCGTACATACAGCGGACATGATAGGTTTTTTTGGTCTGTGATTTTTGTTGTTGTTGTTGTTGTTGTTGTTGTTGTTCTGCTTGAAATTGTATTTTGGTGAAGAGTTCTTTCTAATGGGGACTTTTTAACACACTGATTGAGCCTGCTATTTACGTATTTTTTTTCCTAGGAAGCTCCAGTTGGGGGTCACAGTGTGATCACGAGTGTGGTTCTTGAGAAATCATGCAAATAGCTTAGTGTTTCGGTGTTTTGTAAAGTGCTAGGTTTTTTTTGTTTTAAGGTTTTATTTAAAAGCCTGCAGAACATTTAAAATCGTTTTTGAACAAGAGATAATTTGTATTTTGTCACTTATTTGGGATAAAAGTGAAAATATTTGCAATCTACAGTTCTATGAAATAATCGGTATATTCTGTAAATGTTGGGGTCTTATTACTTGATCTTCTCTCAGAGTGTAGAATTTCTGTGATGACAGAGATCAGAGTTCTTAGTGTGATTCTTCTTGGTGTTTGGAGGAATACCCTCAGTAAGACAACATGAATGAAATCATGTGTGGTTTTGTCCTCCTGAATGCTTCTGTTTTAGCTTACCTGTGTTTGTTCCTGGATTTTGAGATTTCTGATTTTGTCCAGACAGCTTTCTCATCCTCTTTATTTAAAATACTTTTAATAATATTCTTAGTATAAATTTTTTTCTACTACCTATGTGAAAAATTCTATTGTTGGCATAACTTTAATGTTGGAAGAATTCAGTCTCTTTTTGAAAAAATAAACACAAATACATTTTGAAAGGGAAATTTTTTCTAAAATTATTCCATTGGTAGATAAAGTTTTACACAAAACTATTACATGCTTTGTTGAAATTGGTTCTTAAACATTTTTGAGTAATTAAACTAATCATAACTATTTTTCTTTCTTTCTTTTGGGAGTGTGGGTTAGGGCCTCATATGACAGACAAGTACGTTACCACTGAGATGGGCTCTCGGCTCTGTTAATAACTTAGTTTGTGAAATACTTTTCCAAATAATAGCCTGATAGTAAAATATCAAATGACAAAAGATTAGAGTTTTGTAACTAGAGGGATTGTACTTTGGTGATAAGGAAAATCTGTTTTAGGAGAGTGAATCGTAGTATACCGTAGTGCTAGAAATAAAAACTCTGGGCAGGAGACCAGATACTATTTTATGTTTGTTGATAGAGCAACATTTTTTTAAAGACTTTTAGGATATACTAGCAGTTGTCAGTTGGGATTGTGCATTTTGTGGGGAAGGATCCTTTATTTCAAGTCCTGAGTTGGATATTAAAGTGAGACCCGTGGGAATTCAGATGTGGACACGAACCGTGCTTCCTGAAGCTGATTAGTGGAAGAGTTTGTTGTTAGGCTGTTTGCTAGATTTTCACTTGCTTGTTTTTCTTTTTATGCCTTAGTTCACAAAGATGTCCAAGACAAACGGCTTATCAGAGGACTTGATATGGAACTGTAAAACACTGATCCAGGAGAGGGATGTGGTTATAAGGCTAATGAACAAATGCGAAGACATTTCCAACAGACTGACCAAGCAGGTTACCATGCTGACCGGCAATGGAGGCGGGTGGAACATAGAGCAGCCCTCCATCCTGAACCAGAGGTAACACTTGCTGAGGACAGGACTGAGGTCAGGATGGGCCTCCTGTCCTGTCAGGGTCATAATATCCAGCTCTTTTTCTGTGTCTGCTTTATACCTAAGGCAGCAAATAGCGTCCCAGAACCTCTCCAAGGCTGCTGTCCTATGCTAATGAGTCGTTGATCCCGGCATGCACCCCTGAGCTGAGTGTTGGCTCCCTCTGGCCACTGCATATTAATGGAAGGAATGGGTTGTCTGGCATAGCCTGGGGCTTCCTTGACTGAAAAGGTTTTAGCTACCTCCTGTAATCCAGTGTTTTAGAAAATGTTAGCTAGTTAATTTTATCAGTGTTAAAATTCATTAGCCCATTTTCTTATTTTTTATGAGTGAAAGGAAATTATTATGACACAGGGCTGGGGGCATTGCTCAGCAATTAAAGTGCTTGCCTAGCAAGTGCAAGTCCCTGAGTTTGATTCCCTAGCACAACATGAGCTGGGCTTGGTAGTACACACTTAAAATCTCAGCACTTGTAAGGCTGAGGCAGGGGGATTGCTGTTAGTTCGAGGCCAGCCTGGACTACATAGTGAGTTCAGGTCCAGCTGGGACTACAGAGCTCATAAATGAATAAATATATCTATGATGAAGTGTTTTTTGAGAAGCCCAGATTTTATGCCCCTTTTTGTAGATAGAAAACGTAAGAAAAGGATATACACTTATATTGTCAATTATGTAATTACCATTTTAAAAACTGCTGCTTTCACTAAAATACCTTGCTAGAATTTTTGTGAAAAATACTTAGACTGGGAAAGCTATGGAAAGAGTCAGAGTTTCTAAAGCCAAGGAATGATCTAGGTGAATTCTGGTGAATCCATACTATGCAATGATGTACAATGTTAAAGACCTCTGTTCGGAATATGTCTGGGTATGTCTAGGGGCTCATTAAAAAGATTAACTTAGTTGATTTTAAGTACTTTTATTTTTCTGTTAATGATCAAAGCGTATTTGCCGACCACTCCTTAACAGTTGGAAATCAAGGTGTGAATAAAGAAGTGCGGTTGCTGGCCTCTAATAGTAAGCTCCCGTCTTTTCTGTGCCCTTCTAGGGTGCTTTGGGATGGTGTAGGGAAACGTGATGCAGTGCCCACAAGAGAAGCTCTTTGCTCTGTTGCGTAGAAAGAACTTTATCAGCAAATTCATCTCCTAAAAGTGTAGTTGGAGCTGCTGCTTCCTGTCCTCCAGCATTGGACGTGGGGAGGTCTTCACTCTACAAGACTTACCCAGTTGAGTCTGCTTCCTCGTAATTTGGATTTTAAAAATCAAGTGCTTCATTGCATCCCTTAAAAGTTTACTAAAACCACACTCGCAGTCTTATTACTGGTAAATAGTGTATCAGGTAATATACTATTACACTGAGGGTTTTTTATTTTAAATGAGACATATAATAGGTAAGGAAAATTGTTTTTTTGTTTTTTAAAATTCTCATTGGATCTGTCCTGAAGTATAATTCCCCAAACCTATATAAATAGTCCTCCCTGGAGTTTATATTAGCGAGCTTTTAGGGGTAGATTTTGTCACCCTGGCTGTTGTTCTGCCAGTTGTCGCACAGGCAGTTTTTCCTGGGTGTACTGGCCGGGTCGCGTGGCTGCTCACGGGGCATTTCCACTTACGCCTTGGCTTGTGAAGAGTGCATCAGCACAGGACAAGGCTGTTGCCATGTCCAGACCATGCTGTGCCCCTCTCTCCCTCCCTCCCACCCTCCTTCCTCCGGGAGTGAGGCACTGCTGGTGATCACAGGCTCCCCACTGCTCTGCCACTGAGCTACATGCCCCCCACCCCATGCCTTGGGTCCTTCTCTTTAAAACCATTGCAGTCGTGGCTTTTCCTTTTAAATGTTAAGTTTTCCTAAAATTAACATACATTACTGTGAAAGAAATGGGGGAGAGTCAGAATTTCTCCTGTTTCTTATTGTAGAGGTAGCCATCTCTAGGGCTTTAGCAATTAATAAAAAAAACTCATCAAGATTTCTCACATGATCACTGAATAGTGGATTTAAGCAAAACATGCCACTTGAAAACTACGCGTCAAGGTACTTTCTGCCTTGCTTGTCCTGAACAGGGATGCTCGCCTGCCTGCCTGGGTTCCCTCTTTTTTCTCTTTTGTTTGTGTTAACACAGAAGCCATGAGCCCATCTCCTGATGTAGCCATCACATGGCTGCTGCAGGTGTGGTTAGAGTGACTCCTGTGCTGGGATGTAGCGTTTTCAGTTTGTGTCTTTGTATGAGAACGACTGTGGTGGTGGAGGTGGTGGACCATGTCACACCTGCCTGGACAGTCGGCATCTCTCATCTGTATGAGCTGCTCCCAGCACCTTTCTAGCCTTTTATTCCTGTGGTTTAAGCTCATAGTTACGTGATAGATACTTTTGCTATTTTGGTTTTAATTAGGGCTTTCTCATCTTTGAAAATAAATTTTGGAACTAGTTTATCTAACTGAAGATGGAAATCGAATGTAATTTTCAAACTGTCAAGCAATCATAGTAGCAGAAAAGGTTTTTTTTCCCTTCTAACAGAAAAAAAAATAACTTTAAAATAACCTGTATGTTCTTTAATGATCTCAGAAAAAAAATTTAAATTATGTTTTTCCTTAGTAGGAGGTTAAAAACAAAAACCCAAGCACCTCATGCATTCTTACCCATACATGGTAGTTGGGATCTATACATAGGCAAAAAGTTCTTAGACGACACGAAATGTCAGTAAATGAAAGGAAGTGCGCTTATGCGGCCTCTGATAGCAGAGCCTGCCAGGCCCTGGTGCAGCCTTTATCCTAGTGAGGGGTCGTAACTAGGGGCGCTCACGTGTGTTAGTAGCGTTCTCATGGACTGTTTCACATTCCGACAGGTGGCGCTTGTTGTCACTACACAGCATGAAGGTGCTTGGAAGTTAGACAAATCTCAAGAGAAACAAGTCTATATCTACATTAATGTCCACATATTTTTAAAACAAGTATGTCAATGTAATAAAGTCATTACTGTCCTACTCAGAGTATCTCAAGAGTTTGTGGTTGAAAATTGTATTTGAATGAAGAATTCTGTGGAGTACATGCTTTTAACAGCACTTCTTAAAACTTATATGTAAGAATAACTAATGACAGTTCATCGTCTCAGCATGTGTTGGTGATGAGGAATTTTAGTAATTTTTGTTAAGAATATTCCTTGGCTGTTTGTGATCAGATGGCATATTGGCTCTTGAATTCATTAAGAAGAGATAATTATTCCCATCTGGTTCAGTTTCATCAGTTTTCATGAAATGTGAACAAGCCTTACATATGTAAAATGCCTAAAGCACTGAGAAGGACTTAGAAAACTGTGGCGTATTTAGATTGAGCCATAGGGTGAGTGGTCAGAGAGAGGCTGCTTTGGTCTCCTGTACCTCGTGTGAGGAGGTGAGCTCTGGGTGGACTTGGACTGGCTCTCTGTCTGCAGTGGGGATGTGGTTCACTCATGACCATGGCAGGTTCTTTACCTAAGCTCTGTGTTCTCATCTATAAGATTATATTGGCTAAAGAGTCAAAAAACATTTTTAATAAATCAAAAGAACTCTAAAGACCTTAGAAATATTGGTGGTGTTTCTCCTGCCTGTCCTTTTTAATACTGATAAGTATGTTTGATATATTGTTTATTCCACAGTTGAAACGTAAATTAAGAACATCTCTCAGCCCCTGCCTCCTTTTAATCAAGTGTGTTGACTTGAGAGTTTCACACCTGTACCATTCATTGTGCCTAGGTCTGTTCAGGCCTCTTTGCTGTGTCTAGGCCCAGTCTGTGTCCGGGAGTGGGGGCCTTAGTGTTGCCCTTGCGTGCGCAGGAGCGTGGGTGTGTGCGCGCCTTCCCCTGAGCTGAGGGTGACTTGAGCTTCTGGACCAAACAGCTCAGCTTCACATTGTAGCTTAGGCAGGACTCTGAGCTTGGAGACTGGGTCACGTGATGACGATGGTGGCCGCTGCAGGGGGCTTGTGAAGGGTAGCGAGGTGATGCCTGGAAAATGGTATTGGTGTTTTATGTACCTGATTAATGTTTAACAATTGGAGCATTTTGGGAGAGAAAAAACTTGTTTTCATCCGTTATAACTCTCTCTCTCAAACGAACAAATGAGACATGCCCAGAGATTAGTGTATTGCCAAGTGAAATCAGATTTTGACATTTGCATCTTACTCCTGCACACTGCTGTCTGGGTTGTCTGTTCACATCTGTGTGTAGTATACACATCAGCACACACGTCTGTGCATGAACTCTGGGATTCCGTCAGAAAATATTCATTAAACTAGCCTGGCCAAATAGCAAACCATATATGTGGGTTTTATCTTAAACACTTCAAGCTCTTTATGAGCTAAAAGTCAAATCATGCTGCTCAGTTTCCTAGGATAAATTCTTGCTTAATGATGTTATTATAGTTATTTTTGATCATTTATGGAATTAATTTGATAGCCTTACAGTATGATCAAGTTTGGAATTGTGTAATTCATATTGCCAAAAGTAAGTCAACAAATACAAAAGAGAAGTTTGAGAAGGTTGAAAATTATGCTGATTTCCTTAAATAGATCTGTGCAGCCTAGAAGAAAAGTGACAAGGTACAACTAGATAAGGGCATTTCAGTTTTTGTGTTTATTAGAAACCTAAAGCTGGAATCAGAAAAACAATACAGAAGAGTAACGAAAGTATACATCTGTAACATTTGGTAACTCTTTCCTTCCAGTTTGTCCCTCAAGCCTTACCAGAAGGTTGGTCTGAATTGGCTGGCTTTGGTGCATAAGCATGGACTTAATGGCATCTTGGCAGATGAAATGGTGAGTGTGCCCGTACCAGGGCTCGCCCTTCAGAACGACCCGGGCGGGCATCCCTGCTGCCACTTGGAGCACGGCTTGTTTCCTCTTCACGGCCGGACCGCCCTCTTCCCTCCGGCCTTGCGCCTTCTCCCGCTCTGTGGCCTTTGCTAGCGCTAGCCTCCACGCAACCCTCCACACAACCCTCCCTCAGTGAAGACAGCTTTTTCATCTCACAGTCAAATTTCATAGCTTTGTGTTAAAAATGGGGCACTGCACAGAAACAGTAGAGAAAAGCTCAAATCGATTGTCCCTTTAGCTGGACTAAGACTCTGGGAGAGGTGGTTAAATCATGGGGGGCTATACTCACCAGTGAGAGCCCGCTGCCCCTCACGGCTAAATGTGCTGCAGGAGGTGGACCTTTTGGAGGTGGGACGCTGGGGCGTGTGTCTTTGGAGGGTCTCTCACTGCTGCTCTTCCCTGGACTGTGGCCTGGCCCCCAAGAAGGGAGTAGCTTTGTCCCTCCAGGAGAGGCTGTTTGCCATGATGTTTCCGCTTTAGAATCAAGTTGCCATGGACTGAGGCCTCCAAAACCAGAGGCCATGTAGACCTCACCTCCTGTGGGTCCTCAGTGTCAGACCAGTACAGGCCCAGTTGTGCCTTTCAAAGATTGTGTGATCCTTTACATGTCCCAGTCTCCCAGAGCTAATGGTAATGAAATGTAGATTGGTTCTACATCTGAAGGTTGTATTTGCTGTCAGATTAAGTATATTTGATACATTATGTGGTGATATTTTTAACCAGTAGAGTACTTCATTAGTGTCTTTATTTTGTTCATATTCCATGGGATTGGTGCCTGGACTTCACACTGAGCTGTATCCTTGGCCTTTTTTAATTTTTGATTTTTGAGACAGAATACTACTAAGTCACTGAGTTGCCCCGGCTGGGCTCGAACTTGCAGTCTTTCTGCCTCAGCCTCCCAGGGTGCTGGGTTTACAGGCTTACACTGTGCCCTTTGGCTGAAAGCATATCCCCCCCCCCCATTTTATTGATATGTATACGTGCAAAATTTAAGGTTTACAATGGAATTGAGCATTTCATGCACATACGTATCTTGTCAAAGTGACAAAGGCTTTCCCACTGTCCTTTTGTCCCTCCCCCTATCCTACCCTGCCTCCCTTCTCCCCTACTCCACCCCCTTGTTTTACCTTATTTTTCCTTTTAAGTTCCATAGGAGTTGTGCTCTGGGACTCTCATATAAGAGAGACCATTCGATGTTTCACCTTATGCTTCTGACTCACTTCACTAAGCATGATGTTCTCAGGTTTTTTCCATTTGCCTGCAAAAGCCTCCACGCTGTTGGACTTTATTGATGCATAGTATTCCATTGTGTATAAATACCACAGTTTGTGTATCCACTGGTCTGTTGATGGGTATTTTGGTGACTTCTATATTTTAGCTATTGTTAGTTGAAGCACATTGTTTTTAAGTTGGCTTAGTCAGCTAGGCTTGCCATAAAAATATATAAATAAATAAAGTAACAACAACAGCTATTTTACCTCCTATACTTGTGGAGGCCAGTGGCCAACAGCAGGTCTGGCTGCTCCTGGGGC
Organism: Ctenodactylus gundi; assembly: GCA_004027205.1. NCBI lineage: Eukaryota > Metazoa > Chordata > Mammalia > Rodentia > Ctenodactylidae > Ctenodactylus > Ctenodactylus gundi. The sequence continues at coordinate 127,533 of PVKB01003960.1, read as the reverse complement.
TCTCTTCTGGCCTGTACAGCCACATTACTCCCAGGTTGCCAGATGTCCTTCTCTTTGTATAACGATACCAGTCATACTATATTCTGCACCACCCTTGTGACTCCATGTAATGTCACCCTTGTTCTGATTCTAGTCACGTGGGAATTAGGGCCTCTCTCTACCTCCTGAGAGGTAGACACATGCAGTGAATCCACTAGGGCTGGGTATTTTTTAGCTCCCAGAAAATGCTACCATTGGTAGACTTTTTTTTTAACCAGTAATTTATTGGTGTCTGATTTCCTGTGGCCACCTCCGAGTGACTTTCTCATCATTCCAGGGAGTCATTCACATTCCGCCCTTCTAATTCCTGTCACCATGGGTTTAGGTTTTCAGGGTGTGCACTATAGTGTTAGTTGTTTGTGGTTCATTTGGTACAACTTAATGTTACTGGGGTTCATCTTTGTTGCCTGGATTGTTTTTATTATTATTATTATTACTGTGAGATAAACAATACTTGTTTACTCTTTTTTTTTTCTTTCAGCGACAGAGTCAGACTGTACAGTCCGGGCCAGTCTTGAACACATGACACTCCTGCCTTAGCCTCCCGAGTGCCAGGATTACAGACGTGCACCATCACGCAGGCCATGTGTGGTGCTGAGGAATCAAACCCAGGGCTGTGCTAGGCAAGCGCTCTTAACTGGTGAACTATGCCTCCAGCCCCTGCGTACCCGTTCTTAAGAATGGAATGTCAGGGTGGTAGAGTAGGCATGTGCTTCACTCTGGTTAATTGAAGGATTAGGTCCTCCATTCTCTGCTCTGTTCAGAAAATATTTGGCACAAATAAGCAAAATTATATTCTTCCTGTGCATTGCAGAAGTTCTTCCAGGGCTGGAGGAATGGCTCAGTGGTTAAAGCACTTGCTAAGTGCTAAGTCCAGGGCTAAGTACCTGAGTTTGATTCGCCCTCACCACATAAGCTGGTTGTGGTGCCACACGTCTGTAATTGCAGCACTCGGGAGGCTGAGACAGGAGGATTGCTGTGAGTCTTAAGGCCAGCCTGGGCTCCATAGTTAGTTCAGGACCCGCCTGAGCTATAGAGAGAGACCCTGTGTCAAAAAAAAAAAAAAAAACCCACACACAAGAAAGGTTCTTCCATATTGACATATGCCAGTGGGAAGCTGCACTTAAGCTCGTCCGTGCTGACCTCTGAGTGAGCTGGGACATCATGGGCCAATGGTAGCCATTGCTGCTGCCACCTGAGAGAGGAATTCTAATTTACGTTATGGGGAATCAAAAGTGATTGTATGTAGCACAAAAATACTCAGTTTCCTTTTGATTTCTTTTATTGTTTTTAATTGCAGGGCCTAGGAAAGACTATTCAGGCCATCGCATTCCTGGCCCACCTCTACCAGGAGGGGAGTAAAGGTCCTCACCTTATCGTCGTTCCAGCCTCAACGATAGGTTTGTCACGCTGACTGCAACTGCTCTGACTGACTTCATAGCATTTTAGTAGAGTGACTGTGTGTGCGTGTGAATGTTAATTTTTGTTAGCCTCGTATTTTTCTTGTGTATATGGGTGCATTTATGCTTAATGGTATTGGCAGTCTTTTTTGGGGGAAATAACTCAAGTATAAGTCAGTTGTTCAGATGTTATTAGAGATCAAAGTTGATCATTATTTTGGTTTCATATTGTAAAGTATCAAGAACAGGGAAACATACTTTTAAATCTATAAACATTTATTGAGTCAAGTATGTAATTTCTAGTCAAAGTACTGTTCTGCTGTTTCATTCTGATTAATTTGATACAGAAGTTAGGGCAAGAGAATATTTGTGCACATGAATATAAAAATAAAAGTATTTTATAAATTAAGTTTGCAAACATGTAATAGTTGGCTCTTTGCCTGTATTTTTGATTACCTGCCGAACTCGAGGTCGAGGTTGACTTAATCATAAGGGATGATACTTGAAGAGTTTGTTGTAAAAGCAAAATTACTGTGTTTTTATATGTATGAAATAATAAGATGTTAGACTGTGGTGTTTATTTGGCTGGTTTGTGAGCATACCCTTTTGTAACAGCTGCAAATAATCTCCTTTATTTCATAGATAACTGGTTGAGGGAAGTTAATTTATGGTGCCCCACTTTAAATGTGCTCTGTTACTATGGTAAGAGTATATCACTTTGCTTTTAACTTTGGGAATGTCTTTAAAATTAAAACACACAAGCACAGTAAATAACAGTCAGAATGTGTGTTTTTAAATTCTAGGTTCTCAAGAAGAACGTAAACAAATCAGATATAATATCCATAGTAAATATGAAGAATACAATGTAATTGTGACCACGTAAGTATCACAAATTTGGGAAGGGGGTGGAGGGGCCTGTGAGTATACATGAAATCTCATTTTCCCTGTGAACACTTAGGGTTGGAGCAGAGTGAGGGGAACACACGCCGCCAGATGGCACCACTGGCCGTGGCTTGGTGCTCGTTCCTTCACTGCAGGGTCACGTGTTGCGTTGCTGGTTGTATGAGCTGTTTAACTGTTGCTCATGACTTTTCCCCTCTCCCTTCTTCTGCAACATTTCGTCCTTGAAAGAATTCATCCACAATTTTATCTTAATAAACAAATTCCACATGTATTCTCGAGCTCTTGTTAACTGTTACCTACTGTACTGGTGTATGATTTAGACAGAATGTTTTAGCTGTATATTCTTTTTTCTGCTTCTTAAAATTCAAATTTTTATTGAACAAAGTTATATAATAATGCCAGATTATTTATTAAGCCAAATGGCCTCTTCTAAAGTATGTAGTTATCTGATTATATAACAGTGTTCTAATTTCTTTTGTGTGTACAGATTTAACAACTCAGCTATGTGTATGTCAGTGATTAATTTGATACAAATGCATTAATTTATTTGAATACTAGTTTTGTCTAATATTGCCATTTAGGAGTTAACTGTTACAGATGTGTCAGAATAAGTTCTAATATGTTTGCATCTCACTACTTACCTGGTGCACAAATACCATGGTCAGGAAGATGCCTCCGCCTCGGGGGCTCCAGGCCCCTGGAGATTGTCATCCTGGTATTTTCCTTTTGGTGACAGGTACAACTGTGCCATCAGCAGCTCTGATGACCGTGGTCTGTTTCGACGCCTGAAACTTAATTACGCGATTTTCGACGAAGGCCACATGCTGAAGAACATGGGCTCCATTCGCTACCAGCACCTTATGACGATTAATGTGAGTGAGTTGTTCTAAGCTGTGGTAAAACTTAGATCAGGGAATTTAATGTACATAGTATTTCATATTAGGAATCAGCAGACTTGTCTGTAAAGAGCCAGAGAGTAAACATTTCATGTTTTGTGGGCATGGCAACCTGTCATGTGTTTTTGTTTTAACAAAACTTGAAAGATCGTGAACCTCAGTTTGCCCGCCTTTTCTTCTCTGTGGGACACTATACATTTCAAATGAACTTTATCTTTTCTCACCTCATACGAATGGTATGTGGACACAAGGTACCTACTTACACAGTAAGGCCAGCCATTTTCCCATTGTGCATAGCGCCATCGTGGTAATGGTGGACACCAGGTATCTGAAGTATTGATCTTTCATCATAAATGTTAAAGTGTTAGGTTTTAATTTTCTTCTCCCACTCCTTCCTTCACCCCTCTCTGGGCAAGGTAGCCCCCTAAAAGGAGCTGATCTTACTGTCACCTTCATTCCCAGGCAAATAACCGGCTGCTGCTGACAGGCACCCCCGTGCAGAACAACCTGCTGGAGCTCATGTCACTGCTAAACTTCGTCATGCCGCACATGTTCAGCAGCAGCACCGGTGAGATCCGAAGGATGTTCTCCTCCAAGACGGTGAGCGGCTGCTGCATTTCCTCCCCCACCGGCCTGCCTCCTCCTCTGGGAGGACTTCCACTTTTTTGTTGTTTACATAGAGCAGCTGCTCTGGGAAGTACATTTAAGTAGTTGATATATTTTATATTTGAATCAGTTGAGAAATAGACCAGGATGCAATGGAGAAAAATTGGTGGCTTCCTTAATCAACTTCTGAACGTTTTGGATTTTTAATACCCTAATTTTCTGAAGAATGACAATTTTAAGTTGATGGAGAATCAGATCTGTGATACGCGGTTAAAGTTTGGTCATTGCATCTTTTTCAACATTGGTTATTCCCTTAAGGAACTGTAGGGTAGAACTGGGCAAAGATGGAATGCCCAGAACATGCCCTTGTGGCCTGGAACTGTGTTTTCAAGGGAAAGTTCAGAAATACAAAATAAGAGTTTCTAAAACCTGTAGTAAAGAAATACTCCTTACCATAAAAGTTTATCTCCTCTGTCGCTTAGGAAAAGTATTGTCTCCAAAAACTCAAGGTGTTTATTTTTTCGATATAGAAGTATTTGAAGAGATTTTGGCTATTGTAAGAATTTTTTTTGGTAGTTTTTCGCCACTGCAGTTTAGCTGAATTTTTTTTTTTTATTGCATGATTGAGATCAAACCCAAGGATACTCTGCCACTGAGCTACATCTCTAGCTCTATTTCTTTTGTTTGGTCGTTCGTTTATTTGTTTGTGTTTGCTTTTTAGAGTCTCGCTAAGCTGCCCAGAATAGCTTCACAAACCGAGTGATCTTTTTTCTTTTTTTGAGTCGGGGTCTCACTGTAGCCCAGGCTGGTCTACAAGTGATCCTCTGGTCTCATCCAGCCTTGCAAGTAGCTGGTTTCACAGTCCTCTACCACTGTTCCTGGCTAAGTGCCTTTTTAAACCTCTAGTGAATTTTCTCCCGTATGATGTAAGGTATTTGAAATAGGCCAATTTTATGAGCCACATTTTTAGTTTTGTGAAATATGTGGAGGGCCCTCTCATCCTAGAATAAAAGCACTTTTTCTCTGAAATTACAAGATTTGTGTGGGCACTTCACCATTTTTAATCTGCTGGTGGTGCTGGCTTTGTTTTGCGACTGCTTTTCATAAAACACTCTTCCTCTTCCTCTCTTAAACACACACATGCACACAGACGTTTCACAAGGGTTACCTTGGGAATCAGCCGTGGCATAGTCGTCTTACTGGTTGGCTCTGACTCTGGTCTAGTGCAGTTCAAATTCACCACCTTGGTGGAATGCGCGATTACTTGCCATGGAGCATCAGTGCACAGCGGAGCTTTGGGAGGTCGGTTGCAGTGTCCACGTGGGGATGTCCCTCCTGCGTTGCGCTTGTTTAGGAGAATGACTCTCAAAGCGTGTGTCTCTCATTTTGCTTAGAAACCAGCAGATGAGCAGAGCATATATGAAAAGGAGAGAATAGCACACGCGAAGCAGATCATAAAGCCGTTTATCCTCAGAAGAGTGAAAGAAGAGGTGACTACTTGCCTGTCCGTGTGTTAGTTATGATCGATGTTTAAAATTCTCTTTTCTTCCTTATCCCTCTAAAGTTGCTTTGCTTTCTCAGGTTCTCAAGCAGCTGCCCCCCAAGAAAGACCAGATTGAATTGTGCACCATGTCAGAGAAGCAAGAACAGCTCTACTTGAATCTTTTCAACAGATTAAAAAAATCTATCAACAACCTGGGTAAAGCTGCCTTTCAGAATTTTATGTAAAAATTAATGTTATTTTGGTGCCTCTTTTTTTTGTTTAGTTTCAAAATACAATGGGACTTCCTCATTCTTAGAAATGCTTGAGATTTGAAGAAATAATTTAAAAACTTTTAAAAACAGGTATATTTCAACAAACAGCTATCTGCTTGTTTAACTTTTTTAACATGTTTATTCTCCGGGTCACAGAAAAAAATACAGAAATGTGCAATGTCATGATGCAGTTGAGAAAAATGGCCAATCATCCTTTACTCCACCGCCAGTATTACACAGCTGAAAAGCTCAAGGAAATGTCTCAGCTGATGCTGAAGGTGAGGGCTGGGCCAGCAGGGTGCTGCTGCTGTGCGTGCTCTCCCTGCTGGGTGGGTGCATGGCGAGGCTGAACATCGGCTGCCGGGCCCACCGGCCCTGTGCCTGAACTAGCCTTCCATGGTGTGCTGCGATCTGCCCATTACACCCCTCTGCTGGTGGTGCGGCCTCTGTTGCATTCCTGGTTAACAATGGGAGTCCCCTCTCCTGTTCTCTCTGTGCTCCAGGCCTTTTCCCAGGATTGCTTTCTAGACTGTTAATATCTCAGGTGCTGTCTCTAAGACAGTAATAAGAATTTTCTCCATTCTAAGAAGTTGATATTAATTTTCTTTGCTAAATATGTTACACTGAAATATCCTGTGAGGTGTTTTCTTTCAGATATGAAGAATTTTATTAATTGTTTTGCATCATGTGACAAATTGTTTTCATTTTGACGTGTATTGTGTTTTGTATTAAAAAGGAACCTACGCATTGTGAGGCGAATCCTGACCTGATCTTTGAAGATATGGAAGTTATGACAGACTTTGAACTACACGTGCTATGTAAACAGTATCGACACATTAATAGTTTCCAGTTAGACATGGACTTAATTTTAGATTCTGGAAAATTCCGAGCATTAGGGTGCATCTTGTCTGACTTGAAACAAAAGGTATTAAACGTAAAGTGTTCCTTTCTTATTCTCCCAACTAATTGACCCTCTTAAGACAATTCCGGTGTGATGTGACACTCTAGAAGCTTGGTCTCTATCCGTGCCTGCCTTACATTCCTCTGGATCCATTTTTGTCACACATTTGGGCATTTTGTTTCTTTCTTTCTTTCTTTCTTTCTTTCTTTCTTTCTTTACTTATTTTGATACAGTCTCTTACTTTGTTTTCTAGGCTTGTCCTGAATTTACTATTTAAAGCCCAAGCTGGCCTTGAACTCAGCAATCCTGCCTGAGCCTCCCAAGTATTGAGATTACAGGCATATGCTCCCATGCCAAATTGGGCATATATTTTTATAATTTTTTGGTAGAACCCCAGCTCAGTAAATAAAAATCTTAACCTCTGTATTGTTATTGTTTCAGGGGCTTTGGGAGATGAGTGTTGTTAGTGGGAATCAAGCCTAGGACCTTTACACTGAGCTACATCCAAAGCCCATTTTTTATTTTGAAACAGTCCCACCATATTCTCCAGGCTGGGCTAGAACTTAAGATGCACTTGAATCTGCTTTCCAGAATGCTGGGATTACAGTCCTTCTCCACCAGGCCCAGCTTGATTTTTTTTTTTAATACCTCCAAATGTCATTATTTCACAGTATGATTATTTTGCAGTTATTGTTTTAAAGATCCTAAGTGTTCACTATTTAAGTAACTGCAGTCGCTATGTCAAATTGCTTAAATTGGTAGGATCCATCTAATAGTATTTATACACCTAGTCACATCTGGTGCCCTTTTGCTGTTACAAAATGGAAATAACTTCCCTAAAAACCAAAATTGAGAGCCAGACTTAAGCTCTGAAATTTTGAAGTTAATTTTTTTTCACATATAAGTTAGAACAAGACATCTACCTTAAGCATTCATTCACAGTTTCTTATAAGGACACAGTCACCGATTAGATTATCTTTCAAGTTGTCAGTGAGGTAGGTAGGGGCAGCTTGATTGCGCAGACCTACGCCAGTGTTGCTGTCTATGCTAAGCCGTGTTTGTGCGGTTTTCCAGGGCCATCGGGTTGTATTATTCAGCCAGTTCACCATGATGCTGGACATCCTGGAGGTCCTCCTGAAACATCACCAGCACAGGTACCTGCGCCTAGATGGCAAGACCCAGATCTCTGAAAGGTTGGTACCCTGTGCGTCAGTGCCCAGGCTGCATCATGCGAGAAGGGTCAGTGTAGAGCACAAGGCAGCTGCTTTCCCTGTGAGGTGTGGCTGTTTAATATTCTGCTTTCCAGTGTGGGAAGCTGCTTTTTTGGCTTCTCTGTTGCATACAAGTATATTTCAAGACAGTTACGGATACTGTGCAGTTTTTTGTTTGTTTGTTTGTTTGTTTGTTTTAAGACAGGATCTCGCTCACTATGGAGCCCAGGCTGGCCTTGGACGGCCTTGGACTCCTGTCTCAGCCTACCGAGTGCTGGGATTACAGGCGTGCACCACCACGCTCAGCTTATGTGGTGCTGGGGAATCGAACTAGGATACTTAGCACTTGACATAGCACTTGCTAAGCAAGTGCTTTAACCGCTGAGCCATTCCTCCAGCCTGGAAACTATGCAGTTTTTAGAAGTTTCCCATTGAAGTTTTCTTTAATCCAGATTGCTTTAAATTATTAGATTCTGCGTAGGAGATTGATTTTGCTTTTAATTCTTAAAGATTAAATAAAGTCTAATAATACCAAGGATGCTTTTTTCTTGTGTCTTTAACTTGCACCATGTGTGTCATGATTTATTTTCGCTAGCTGGAAATTCTTTTTGGGTTAGCGTCAGTGGGAGTGTGACACTGAAAGAGCACGTGACTGGCCTGGTGGTTTGCTCCCCAGCTCTGATGGCTGGATTTGAGTGGCAGTGGGGGAAGCCCCATGGCGTTAGGGTAGTGAGTGGTTGGGAGCACAGGGTGTGTGTTGCTGAGCTGCAGAGGTGGCTGTGAGGGAGCAAGGCACACCAGCTTAGGGCCCACGTTGCTTTTCTGTGGGGCGTGATTGTTCTTAATGACATGATGTGCCTTATTATACCTTATAATCAAATCTAATGTAGTGTGTTTATTTTCTAGGATTCATCTAATTGATGAGTTTAATACGGACATGGATATTTTTGTGTTTCTGTTGTCAACAAAAGCTGGTGGATTAGGAATAAATCTGACTTCAGCAAATGTTGTGATTCTTCACGATATTGATTGTAACCCCTACAATGACAAGCAAGCAGAAGACAGATGCCATCGAGTAGGCCAGACTAAGTATGTATTTCCAACTGAGAGAGGTCTCTAACCGTGTGCCAGTCTCATTGGTGTAACCCATTAGAACACAGAATGTTAGCTTGGGAGGCTGAGGCAAGGGCTGGCAACTTCAAGCCCAGCCTGGGCAACTTAGTGACTTAGCAAGACTCTGTTTCAAATTAACACTAAAAAGGGGACTTGGGCGTACCGCAGAGTGACGGCCCTGAGTTCAGTCCCCAGTACTCCCCGCCCCACTCCAAGGAAAGAGTACACCATATTATTCCGCCTTTCTTTTGCTGCAGAACCTGACCACAGATGTATTTTTTACCAGTGTTGGGGAACATGAACTCCACTACATAACCAGATCGTTTGCTAGTAATTAAAATAAAAGAGCCTCCCATGTTCATGCCAAAGAGTTCTACAGTTCATGAAGTATTGTCAGTCTTAGGAACAAGATGACTTATTATTCGGTCATTTACAGGCTGGACAGATAGACTTGGCACGTAGTGCCGGTGTTAGTAGGAATGTACTCTTAAAGTAATATACCTGGTCACCTTAGGAAGTAGGTTATGTGAGTTTCAGGTGGAAATTAATTTTAGCTTTGGACACAGGACTATAAGAAGATGAACATAACTACAGTTTGTCTCTGCTGTCAGCTTGTGAATAGCAGTCTTTGTCACATATTTTCATTATTTCCAGAAGACACGTAGCGTCCCTAGGGTGCACACTCGCGGCGGCGGCGGTGGCTCATGCTGCGCTGTGTTCACTCAGCTGCCGTGCTGTGCAGTTCCTGGAATCTGCGAAGCAGACTCCTGTTTTTGAAAGTGCCACGAACATAGAACCATTGCATACTTTTATAAGTAATTACTAAATTCCAATTGTCTTTTTCTACAAGTTTATAGCAAAGAATATCTAAAATATTAAATGCCAGGGCAGGAGGAATAGCTCGGCTGTTAAAACGCCTACCTAGCAAATTCAAGACCCTGGGTTTGATCCCCCAGCATCACATAAGCCAGCCGGGTGGCAAATGGTTATAATCCCAGGACTTAGAAGGCTGAGAGAGATGGTTGCCGTTAGTTTGAGTTCTCAATAGTGAGTTCAAGACCCGCTTGGGCTACAGAGCAAGACCCCGAGCAAAAAAATGTAAAACAAATAATTTAAATGCCAAAGAAAATACGAAATAAGGATATTTTGTGACAATTAATTACTCATAACCGTAACATACTTTACATATATCCAAGGTTCTTTAATAACAAATGGATGTATCCTGTGTTTCTTTTAGAGAGGTACTAGTTATAAAACTGATAAGCCAAGGCACAATTGAAGAGTCCATGCTAAAGATCAATCAGCAGAAACTGAAGCTAGAGCAGGACATGACCACCGTAGATGAAGGTAAGCCGCTTTTAACAGGAGCTGCAGTGTTCACCAAGCACACGGTGGCCACAGCCTGGGGAGAGCGAAGGGGCCTGCAGAGGGGGACGCTGCTTTGGGGAAGGCGGGTGACGGTGCACCTGCGTTGGTTAAAAGGACCTGCAGTAAGGTCAGTTTTTCTAGAATTGCTATAAACACTTTGATTTGGAAAAATTTTGTGCCAGCCAACTCTTATTTCTACCACAAGAATATCTTTGAAATAAAATTATGTTTTGAAGTTATAGTTTTATCCACAGTTCTAGGATTTGGTTACTATGTGAGTAACACTCGTGAACCCAGATGTTTGTAATAAATTGTGCAAATTTTATTAAAAACCCTACCGTTTACAATATTTTCATTTTGGTTATTAAGTGTTTATTGATGTATAAAGTACAATCAAATGCACTTTTTGAAAATTTAGTGAAAAAACAGTCACTCGGTTTAAAACTCAGAGGACGTGAACAGGTAAAAAGAGCCGTCTCTGCCCCCCTCACCCAGCGTCCTCACTCGTGATGCAGCTGGCTTTCTCTAGAGAGTTGTGACCAGCATTTTAATGCACATAGAAACAAGTGAGTACGTGTGTAGCTTTCCTTTTACACAAGTGGCCTGCACCATGCTGTGCACATTTAATATTTAGTTGTTGAAATAAGTAAAGGTGTTTCTCATATTGATAATGACTCATGTCAAGGTTCAGCAAATTTCTTCGGAGTACTGTGTGTCAGTGCTTTGTTGTTACTGTGTACTATACAGAAACTAGCACATTTTAATCCATCTTCAAAGGTAGAAATCTGTGAGATCAAATTAATACCTGAAATTTTTGCATAGCACTTACTTCAGGGTGCTCTGAGAGCTTTGGAAATGGGCATCCCAGGGTTGAGAAGGTCTGAGTAGTGGTCAGCTGCATTAGACTTTCAGGAGGAGGTGAGCAGGATGAACGTAGTTTTAATAGCCGCTGGCTGTTACTAGGGTTTACTGGGGCAGCACACCAGCTTCACTGTCCAGCAGTTAGAGTAGAGCTAACTGAAGGCACATTCCAGCTGGGCAGTGTTTTTCTGATAGTTTTGTTAGGGCAGCTTTTGGGATTTTTAATAGAGCAGTTAAATTCTCTCTCAGTGTTTGCAAGCATCTTGGGTATATACGTTTTATCCTCAGAGAGAGTTTCTGAACAGAGTGATAATAGTTAATTATTCACGATTCACAAATGCGTGGACCACGGCCTTTCTCAGGAGTCGCCCAGTTCCCCAGAGGGCATTCTGGTCTGGCTGGCGTGAGGTTAGGGAACCGGTGCTCTGAGCTTCGGGACGACTCGGTGCTGCGGCCAGTCACGCTTCTTGTCACCAGTGCAGCCTCACTGCTGCTGCCTCTCAGATCGATTTCTCCCGAGAACACCCAGCCTTGCCCCTGGGTGATGGCTGCTCTGCCGCCGGCCCTGGGCGCCTCCCTGTCCGTGGTGGGCGCCTGGGCTGGCTGGGGTTCTGGGTCTCGCAGCTGCCACCTCCGCCTTACAAGCACTTGGCCTTTGCCTGGGCCCTTCTCCTGTCTGATTTTCATCTCTCCGTCTGCCGGCAGCATTACTCTGTTGCGGTGTGCTGTTCTCTTTGCCTCCTTCTCCCAACACACTTCCTTTTTTCTTGTTATTTTAATGGAATTTCAGACAGAGCAGAGGCAATATAGGTATTTAATCATACTCTATCTTAATTCATGGAAATTCTTTTGTACTTTTATAAATTTGGCCAGTCGGAAGGTTTGCCTGTATAGTTCTTCTGACGTGCGTCAGGTACGACAGCAGCTTTCCCGGCCCTGGTTTTTAGGCCGTTGTCCGCTTCGTTTTTACTGGTAGACTCGTTTCTTGCTGATGACACCTCCTCCTCGTCTTGTTCACCCCATTTGGATAGGTTTCTCCTGGTGTGTTTTATTTGGTAGACCAAGAATGCAGTGTCATCCTTTATTTGAATGGTTTTGGCCCTGGACTGATGAGAGTGTGGAGCTTGCTGTGCGGCTGTCGGAGTGCCCATGTGGGGTCTGCTGCAGGCGCAGTGCCACCTGGGAAATGCCAGGGCTGTGCTGAGGCCTGGCTTTGTCCTGTGCTTGCTCACACACTCTAAGATCGGACTCCCAACCATGAGTGAGACAACACTGCATTGAAATATTTAGATTGTGAGACTTTTTTCTATCTTTGTAGACTTTTCTTGGAGAAATTTACGCACAGAAATACGGAAAGCGTGGTGGGAATCAGAGTGGGTGACATGGCAGATGTTTGCAGTTTGCCTTGGTCCACCTCTCCTCCCTCGACCCTGCTGCCAGTCGGTGGCGTCTGCACTCCAGGTTGCCGCAGGACCCCTGTCCACGCGAGACCGTTGGCAGTGGTGTCCTGGTACTGCTGTGTATTGTCCACACTCGTGTTTCCCCAGCGGTCTTTTTAATGCCTTTGAAAGTTGTTTTGAAAGCCAGATCCAGAGTTCACTTTGCAATTGGTTGTATTATGTCTTCATGTCTTTAACCTTAGGAAAGCTTTTTTTTTTTTTTTAAACAAGAGTCTGGCTATCTAGTCCAAGCTGGCCCTGAACTCACTGGGTTGCCAAGGCTGGCATTGCACTCATGGCAGTCCTCCTGCCTCAGCCTCCCAAGTGCTAGGATGACAGGCGTATATCACCATACTTAGCTTTTGTGCCTCTGAGGTGTCAAACCCAGAGCCTTGTGCTCGCTAGGCAAGTTGCTTTACCCACCTAACTACACCCCCTGCCTCACTTAGAAAAATGTCCTTCCTCTTCGTAACTAGTTTCGTCCATTAATCTAGAGCAAGCTCCGCCTTGGCACGTAGTCTGCTTCCAGCCTATGAGGCTGGACATGGGGCCACGTGGCTGTGTGCTGCCTGTGTTTATCTCCCCCCCCCCCCCCCCCCCCCCCCCCCCCCCCCCCCCCCCCCCCCCCCCCCCCCCCGCCCCATCCTCCTGGAACTTTTTTCCCACCATTTTTATTAGTATATATATGCAATACATAATGTTCACAGTAAACTTTAGTATTTTGTGCGCATATATACTTCACAGTTCCTTCCCATTTTGGCCCTCCCATCCACCCTAACTCCCACTATCACACCATGGGCTTCCATAGAATGACTGTATTCTGGGTTTCCCAAATCAGAGAAACCATGTGATAATTAACATATTTAATCTTCTTCATCTGATTCACTTCACCATTCAAATCTCCACTCTTTAGCTCAGCTTCCCGCCCCTAGAATGGGCTGCAGTGGCCACATCTTGATGCCTCTTCTGAGTCCAGCAGAGCCCTTTATTGAGATATTTTCCAAAAGTTCATTTTCTCTATGTCTTATTATATCTTTGTTGAGATTCTTTAACATGGTCTTACCCACCAGTCCACATAAAAAAAGAACTATAATAATGACATTCGTAAAGCTAGAAAATGTGAGAAAGAAAACGAGAGAAGTTGAATTTTAAATGCCTTAGCTGAGTATGAAAGGTAATTGCTTGTACATTCAAAAGACATTCAGGTTATCGTTATAGCAGTCAGTTTTCTTAAGGATAAAATTACATCAATTGAATAAATGAATTGCTACAGTAAACAAACTTAAATCTATTATCACATAAGTATATTACCCTTAATAGATATACTGGCATACTTAGTTATTTCATAGTTATTTAATTTTCATAAATTATTTACTCACATTTCACTAATTACTAACATTTTGCCAGATTTGGTTTATCATTTTTTCTGCCTATTCATCCATAAACTCATGCACACATTTTTTGAAAGATTTTGTACCAATTCCTTACGTTAAATATTATTATGTCTTGCAGACCAGTATACTATTACAAATAATAATTATGTCGGGAAATTTCATATGAAGCAGTACTGTCTTAGAAGTATATCAATTAAATGATTCAAATACCAATCTATTTTTTTGTGTCACCCTTTTTAGGTGTTTATTTTCCTCCATGTTTTTTGGTGCTGCTTGTGTCTGCCTTTCTCAAAGATTCCTTCAAGTATTCTCTACAAGGCTGAGCTAGTGGTTGCAGATTTCTTTAGAGATTCTTGGTCATGAAATATTTTTATTTCTACAATTTTCAGGGACAGTTTTACCAAACACAACAATCTGGGTTGATACTTGCTGACTTTTAAAGCTTGAAATACTGTGTTGTAGGCTCTCCTGGCCTTTAAAGTTTGCATTGAGAAATCTTGGTAATTCACACGGGTTTGTCTTGGTAGAATAATGCCTGTTTTTCTCTTGCTGCTTTTAGTATTTTCTCTTTATGTTGTATTTCTGAGATCGTGATTATGATATGTCACAGCTAGTTTTGTTGCTAGTTGAGGTTATTTGGTATACCTGAAGATTAATTTCTTTTTCTAGGTTTGGGAAATTTTCTTGCATCATTTCAGTGAATACATTCTTTATACGTTTGGTGCTGCCTTCTGCTCTTTCTCCCACAGCCATAATTCTGAGATTGGGTCTCCTTGAACCATCCGTCAGCTGTTGTGTCCAGCTGCTTTGTCATTTCTAGTGTTGGAGCCGTGCCTAGCTATGGCACTCGTTTCCTTGGCCTTGTTTCCCGGTCTGACACTCTGTCCTTGTGGTGCTCCAGGCGGCTTCCCCTGCCTGTTTACTTGCTTATTTATTTATTTACGTTTGAGATGGGGTCTTGCTCTGTCACCCAGGCTGGAGCCCAGGCTGGCCTCGGACTCCCGGCAGTCCTCCCACCTCAGCCTCCCGAGTGCTGGGATGACAGGCGTGCGCACCTGGCTTATGTGCTGCGGGGCGATGGAACTCAGGTACTCAGCACTTGACGTAGCGCTTGCTAGACAAGCACTGTGACCACTGAGCCATTCCTCCAGCCCCTCCCCTGCTTTCAAATGAGTTTTTCATATCTTGAATTTCAGCTAGATTTCTTTTCAGAATTTCCCCTTCTTTATTAAAAATGTTCCTTCCTATCTTTCATTTCCCTGTTTACTTCAGCCGGCTTATTTGTGGCTTCTGTGTGCTCAGTGAGTTTTGCCTCCATTAGGACCACTGATTGTTTAGTAGGCTGCCCAGTGCTGCTTCTGATCTAGGCTCCAGGAGGCCTTTTCTAGGGGAAGCCTGCAGTGTGCCTGTAGTAGATACTACCTATACGCCTGTTTTTGCAGGCTGGGGCACCAGCTGCTGTCAGTTCCCACTTCTGGAGCCACACTGACCTTGGTCTGAGGTTCCGGCCTCCATGCTCCTCTCCATCTGTGGATGCCGGCAGCTCAGGGCTGCACTCAGTTGGCTGCTGTTTTCCTCCACTTCCGATATGTCTTCAGGCTTTCTGACCTCCCCGTGGCCTTTCAGTTGGTGGGCTGCTCCTCTCTGTCCTAGCTTGTTCAGAGGTTCTGGACCCCAAGCCGGCTTTCCCCTGTGTGTAGATACTGGCAGCTCCCAGCTGTTGGCAGTCAGCTTGGGGCAGCTTCATGGGGTGATGTTTTCCCCCACTTCCAGTGTTCCCTCAAGGTTTCTGACCTTCCCCTGGCCTCCTTTCAGATATTGGGCCACTCCTCCCTGTCCTAGCTACACTGAACAGGCGTTTTTTGACTATATTCTCAACTTTTTTTTAAGTGGTCCCAGGAGCAGATATTGTGCAGCTCTGTTACTCAGCCACCATCTTGACTGGAAGTGGAACTTCCTTTTTAACCTTAAAAACAAAGAGTATTAGTTACATGGATGGTTCAGTTGGGATTTGAGGGCTTTGTTGTGTTTATTTTCTTGTCCATTTGCGGCATAAGTGTTTCCCTGTACTTAGCAGAGGCACAAAGGAAGCACCATGGGTTGTGGGGGTGAGACGTGACCAGCTGGTCCCTGTGCGTCCTCAGAGCAGACACAGAACTGTTGCTGGTCGTGCTCGCAGCTTGAACAGAGGCCAGGGCCCTGGTTGCCTGGGTAGGGCTTGGGAAGGCTTGAGTGAGCTGGACCTTGCAAGATGAAGAAATTCACAAAAGAAAAAACGGCAAGGGAGAGCGTGCGTGTTCTGAGTCTCTTTGTAACGCTTCAGTGCCTCTTTCCGACCTGCAGGTGATGAAGGGAGCGTGCCGGCAGACATAGCCACACTACTGAAAACATCCATGGGCCTGTGAGCCGGGCCGGGTTCCTGACTGACAAGGATACAGGCACTATGACAGCCCTGGGTTGTCAACCTTTTAACTTTTTATAATTTCCATATTGCATTTCTCATAGTACGGACAACTTTTTTGCCACTAACTGAACTCTACGGATGCTCAAATGAGATTTCCTAAAAAGCTACAAACACGTAGTGCTGAAGATGTTGAATAATCATTTTACAAAGCAGTTTTCTGAATGGGGATTAGTTGGTGATTGTTTGTAACAAATACGCTAATGCTTTAGAAATGTCAGTATTTTTGTAATTATTTCTACCTCCAAATATATATATTGTCTGTCACTGGGTAATGTGTGTAGATTTTTACATGTGCCTTATTTGACACTGCTTATGTCTTGGTTCGGCTTGTCCCATTTGAAGTCCCCCCCTCTGTTAGTTTAACAGGTGCAGCTGTGTAGGTTGGATAACTTTCCTTTTGTTGCTATTTGAAGCAGATGTTCACCAATGTCAACAAGAACTCAAGCTGGATTTAAGGTGGCATTCCGTACCCCAGCATCCCCGGGCCCTTTCCACACTGTGTTTAGGACAGTTTGTTCATCTGGACACTGCGTTGTCCCTGGTGGACGGTGGTGAAGGCGGCCCTTCCTGGCGCCTAGGTCCAGCCCTTGTGCCCCGTGCCCAGCCCTGTCTCACTGAGCCCCTGGCCCCACCTGTCCTCCTGCTCATTCTCATCGCCTTCTTCCTCCCTTTTCTCTTGACACTTGCTGAGCTCCTCCTGCTGCTCGACTCTCTCCTAAGCAGTCCCTTCCTGCGTATTTCCACTCTGAGGCAGAGCGCGGGGCGTCTACTGGTCCGGCAGGACAGGCTGCCTAATGCCATTTCCCTTCGGAGCAAACTGATGTGGCATCCATGATGGCAGTGCCCGGACCACCAATTTGGGTGGGTAGCTTTTCACTCTTGGCAGACTGTCACTTAGGGTGTTCCGCACCCCGCCCGCCCAAGACAGCCTGGAGCGAGAGCTCTGTCCCATTCAGAATGGAATTTACAAGTAAAGTTGTCTGTTTGATATTTAACTCTTCATTAAATCTTTCTTTAAATTTTTGCCTGTCAGTCTGTATTGCTGTTTTTACTATACATCAGTTTCTTTGTATAACTTGTGGTTTTCATGTGTTTTGTTTTTATTGTGTAAATATCATTATAAATAAACTTATTTATAAATCAAAGACTTGTTAATTTTTGGAGATCACATTTTGGGAGCATCCTAACTTTCTGGGATGCCAGGCAGACCCTCTGCAACTAGAAGGCACATGAAGGTCTTATGGAGACTCTTCTGATACTTGCTGTACACCAGAAGCTCAAAACGAATGGGGTATCCAGAACCTCGTGCAAGCGACAGGCGAGAACAACTCTTCGGGTGTTGCTCCTACCTCCTCCTGCGTCACAGCACCCACCACACCGAGCCGCCTGCGGGTCGGGACCTTCTGTCATGGGCTTTTCCTAACTTTTCTGTGTTGGTGTGTTGTCGATGGTAGTCTGTTTCTTTTATTATTGTTGTTGTATCCATATTTTTAATCTCTGATGTAGTTGGGTTCTTCATGTAATGCTCTATTAATGGGTTGGGCTAAATAAAAAAATGTTTGTGATCATAAGTTGTATTTTACACCCTTTTTGATAGTTCCTAATCCTCACCTTTATCTTTAAGCATAGATATATAATATTGAGCAAACATGAGCTCATCATGCGTTCTTAATGTTTTCTGTAATAAACTGAGATTTATTCCTTAGGGTACGTTCTCATTTATCCCTTCATTGGGCGACTTCAGTAGACATCCCACTGCACCCAGTGCCAGGGAGATGGTGCCAGGGCGGGGGTGGGGGGGTGTCACGCAGCGTGTAAGCCTTGTCTAGCCGGCGCGGATCCCTGGGTTCCATCCCCAGAACTGCAAAGGCAAAACAAGCGAGGCTGTAGCCATTGAGAGTCGTGACTTGACCAACTAAAATAACTTCGTACAAAATGCAGGTCACGCGTGTGTTGGAAGTGTGCCTGACTTGTTGGCCTGCCTGTCCAGAACTCCACATAGCTGCCAGGAGATCCGTTGAAGTGTGCAATGCCGCCTGCCGTCCCTGCCGTCCCTGCCGCTCTTAGCCATCCATCAGGTCACACCGTGGATTCTTACACGCCTTTCTAGGGCGTGTGAGGTTTTTTCTTTTTTCCTAATTAGAAACCTGTGTAAGGCTGGGGCCATAGCTCAGCGAATAAAGCACTTGCTTAGAAAGCACCAGGCTCTGGGTACGTGCCTGTGACCCCAGCAGTTGGGAGGCTGAGGCAGGATTGCTGTGAGTTCTAGGCTTGCCTGGGCTGCAAAGCTCAAGACTGACTAGCCTGGACTATGGTGTGAGACACTGTCTTAATTAATGAAAAAATTAACTGGTTCATATTTATGCCCTTGCTGTGTATAAGAGAAACTTTGGTGCAGGATGGGTTAGTGAAATACCTTGTAACCTTCAGTGTGAAAGACCTAAATGATATGATGATGATGTTAAATAGTTCTCTATCGAAACTGTGGTGTTTCTGTTTTACACTTGAATTAATTATAGATCAAACACAGGAGACTATCTTTTGAATCTTAATAATTTTGAATAAGCATCTTACTCATTTTGCTAAATTTAAATTCATTACCTACTAAATCTAGTCATAATAATGTTAGAAAAAATGGCCAGACATGAGAAAGAAGGCCTTAAGTTTTTTGTTAAGATTTTATTCCTTGAAGTTATTTCCATGATCATGGGCTTTGTGAGATTCTCTTAGTCGTAGTGGGGCACTAATACCGGAACTTAAACCAAAGAATCCTGGTGTTTGGGAAGTCGCACCTTGTGTGCTTTGTAGTGCCTGGTGATTTAGGCGGATGGCTCTGCAGTGTTTTCAGGTTGCCTGGAGGGGTTTGGGGAGCAGGGAGCCCCAGAAGTGAGGCCCCACTCAGCTGACCTTTCCTTTGTCCCCACACTGGCCTCTTTTCTGGCTTCTCAGCCCTCTCCTCTTTCCTCTGGACATCAAGTCCAGGGGTGGCTGTTTCTGTCTGATTTGTGGCATGCTGTGTAAGAACTCCCCAAATTTATAAAATTAGCAGATTCCAGTAAAATTTCATTTCCAATAATACAGTTTATAATGATTCCTAGGGGAAGACCGAAGTATGTTATTTGAAGGATTCTGTCCAAATGGCATGCATATATAGATAGTTCTTTTTGTAGAACTTTAAAAGTGACTAAAAGTTGAAATTACACAAAACGGTAATTGTTGGGAAAGATTGCTACCATTAAATTTTTTGTCACCATTTAAAAACATTACTGGTAGTGAATGAGTGAGAGATGTTTAATACACAGTAAGACTAGGAACGTTGAGCATTAGAGTTGCATTTTTGTTAAATATAGAATAAACAATACCAAATCTGTATTACAAGCAAAAAACGTGGATCAGCCAACACATATTATGTTTGTTTCTTTAGGGTTTTGGAAGCGCTGAGGTAGGGGCACTGGGTATCAAGTTATGGCTTCTCATGTTTGCTCTGCTGGGTTCGGGTCCTGCTTTAGTCTGATTCAATTTGGAAGGGGATGCGTACACTGTGCTTGGGATTACAGCCCGTGATTTTTATTTTTACAGGGACTCAGAGCTAAGAGTTTGCCTTGAATCTCTTAAAGAGTCTTGTACTTGAGCTTTTGAGCAATCCCAGAACTGCTAACTCTTAGGTGAGTTAAATGCATTTTTCATTGATAGACATGAGTGTTTGGGGGCCAGGCACAGAGTAAGATAGTTTGGGTCTGGAATGACCCTAAAAGGCTCATGTGGTAAAGGCGTGATCACCAGCCTGTGGCAGGACTGCAGGTGGTAGGACCTGTACAAAGTGAGTTCTATGGGAGTTAGGCCATTGCAGTATATGCTTGGGGGATATAGGTATTCTTGTGTGTGTGTGTGTCTCCTGTGTGTCCTGTCTCTGTCATCCCTTCTTGGCCACCAGAAGAAGGCACCTCTGCCCTACCACACCCCTCGCTGCCATGTGTATATAACCTCACCACAGGTCTGAGACAGTGATTGCGGCATGGGTGCTGCCAGCTGCCTCTAGACAGCCTAGGAGAATCACGAGCAAAATGGAGAGCGGAAATGGGGACATGTTTGAAGTTGCAGTTAAGGTGAAAAGAGGGCAGCGGCCTACAAAGAAGCCAGGTAGTGGGGAGGGGCAGCCAAGGCCAGAAACCTCGGAAATGGGGAGTCAGAATGAATCCTGTCAAGTTGGTTTTCCTCAGTTATTTTGTCGTGGCTCCAGAAGGCAGATAAGCACACAAGACGTTTTTTAGATCCACTTCAAGTTCAGAGCAAAATTGAGTACAGTCTGCACACACCCACCTGTTCCTACACAGGCCCGCCGGCCATGGCACATGGTCTCCAGGTGACCAGCCCACTCCACCACTCCCTTGACCCACGGCTCCCGTTAGACTTAGCTTTCTGGGCATACCTGCCAGGGCTGTAACAAAGGACAGGCCTAGCTCCATCAGTCGGGTCGCTGCCCCGGATGGTGTGTCATGTATGACCCCTTCCCTTCGGCCGCATCTTTTACTGTCTCCTGGTTTGGTTTGGTTTGTTTTCTCAGCGTATCATGTTGGAACCAATGGTTGGTAAAACTGACTCGAGAGGTGGCTGCCTCCCCACAGCGAGTCCCAGCACCCGGCTCCACAGGTGCCCAGCCCTCGTGGAGTTGCACCTGGACGGTCCCCCTTCCACAGGTGAGCAGGTGTGCAGGGCTCTCTCACCTGGATGGGCCAGGCCCGGGCGGCCGCCTACAGTCCACCTCCCACCCATGTGGCCCTCTTGCGTGGTCTCAGTGCGGTGCCTGCCCGGGCACCTTGCTGGTACTGTCACCAGGTTATTATGTTCCATTCTTTATTGCTGGCTTCTGCAGTTCTCTGCATATCGTTACTAACAACTCTTTATCAGATATGCTTTGCCAATCTGCCTCTCATCCTCCATCTGTGGCTTGTTTTCTCATTCTCTTGATCTTTTCTTTCTTTGAGACAGGGTCTTGCTCTGTAGCCCAGGCTGGCCTTGGACTCACCGCAGTCCTCCCCTACCTCAGCCTCCCCCGTGCTGTGATAACAGGCATTCACCACCTTGCTGGTTTATGTGGTACTGGGGAATTGAACTCAGGGCCTTGTGCTTGGAAGACAAGCGCTTTAACCTCTGAGTCATTCCTCCAGCCCCAGTCTGTTCTCTTAATGTGAAAATTCTCCATCAGTGTCACTCCAGGAGGCTGAGGCAGGAGCGCCTCAGGTTGGGCAGTCTGAGCAACTTAGGTACTTTAGGAGGCCCTCACTAAGAATTTCTTTTTAAATGGTGACAGATGGAGGTGTAGCTCGGTGCAGAGTCCCTGGGTTCAGGCCTCAGGACCACTGAAAGCAGAGCGAACCAATCCGAACCCCACTTTCTGAGGGAAGCCAGTCCGTTTGTGTGCGCGTTTCTGGTGAGTGGTGTGCAGAGCTCCCTCCCACCCGCGCTCCCCTCTGGCCACCGTGTTTACCTCGCGTCGGTGCCAGCGCGACCCCGTCTCCTTGCTCTTTCGCTGCCCAGTGTTGTTTGTGATTCTGCGATCGGGTACCGCCCGGCTCTGAGCTACATCCCCACGGCTTTGTGTTGTTTAGCCAAGGCAGGGATCGCCAAGTTGCCCAGTCTGGGCTCGAACCTGAGATTCTCCTGCCTCAGTCTCCCAAACACCAGGGACTACGGGCCTGCACCACCAGGCCCCGCTCTTGGGGTGGACGTTGATTGCAAAATGCCCAGTGGATCCTCTCCTGGGAAGCAAGCAGGTGCCACAGGTGGACGTGGCCAGTGCGCGAGTGACGGGGCAGCCACCCCACGTTGTTAATGCGGCAGCCCAGGGCGGGAGCCGGCTACCTGGCGCCAGCCACTCGGCACCTGCATTCCGAACCACTTTGGGGAGAACTGATGTGTTATTAATGATGCCGGCCCTCTGCCTGCGAAGTTTACACGAACCGGGCGCTACTTTGCCTCTGTTGTAAACGGTGTGGAACTGGCCATGTGTGGTGGTGCAGGCCTTGGGGCCCAGTACTCGGGAGGCTGAGTCAGGAAGGCTTCTGTGAGGTCGAGGGTACAGAGTGCGTTCAAGGACTGTGAGGATACTGTCACCAAAAACCCCAACAGTTGCAGTAAACAAAGACAATGCAAAACTTTAATGGAAAAAGAAGATACTGACAGCTGGCTATCTTTTAAGCAGAGTATGACATCAGTGACAGCCCCAGTGGGGCGGGGCGGAGACAGGTGGCTGGCCCCGCGTAGCCGTCTCAGCCGGTGCAGAACAGCAGACCCCAGGCCTGGAGGCGGCTTGGGTCTCTAGAGCCTGGTCGGGGGCCTCCTCCGTATCCAGGCAGCGATGGCAGGAAGGGCCTGCACCCTCTTGCCCAGCGCCGCCAGCCTGGGGCGCTCCTCCAGCACGTCAGGCCTCAAGACCAGGAGGGTGGTGCTGCAGACGTCCCAGTACAAGTCGGCCCACGTGACCTCGGTGGGAAGACAGAGAGAACCACGTTATTAGGAACATAACAGGCGTTGCTTCGTTGGCATTCCAGGCTGCTTGGTGTGCGTGGGGCGAGTACTGGGAAGCAGGCCTGGGCCTTTGCGTCCCACCTTTTTTTTTTTTTTTTTTTTTTTTTTTTTTTTTTTTTTTTTTTTTTTTTTTTTTTTTTTTTTTTTTTTTTTTTTGAGACAGGGTCTCACAAAGTTGCTAAATTGCCAGACAGGGCTCAAGCTTGCAACCCTCCTTCCTGCCTCTGCCTCCCAGAGTGCTGGGATAACAGCCTGTGCCACCAAGCCGGGCCCAAAGTTAATTTATTAGTCTAAAAGATAATTTCTTTTTAACTCAAAGCAAAAAGCTGAAGGTGTAGATAACAGAGAAGTGACCAGTAAGGGCACTCAGAGATGGCCAGCAGCTGCGGGTGGCCACAGTGACCCTGGGGAGTGGCTGTGTGTCCTCTGCCCTAGGGGGTGAGTCCGACTTGCTGTTTACCTGGTTCTTGTATAGGTATAGTTGAGTTGGGGTGGGGGGGGTGACTCTTAGGGCTCTAGAGTTTCTGGTGGGGCATCTCTGGCGGGGATGGGAGGATGGATGTGGGGGGTGACCCCTGGGATGCTGGGATTGGCCCTGGGCCAGCTGGTCCTGCTCGTGTACACTGGACGGGTTTGTTTGTTTGCCTCTGTGACTGGAGGGGCATCTGTCTCATGTCACTTTCGTTTCACATAAAGATTAGTCAAAAGCAGAGCGTAGCCAGCCCTCGGGGCGCAGGCCCATCATCTCCACAGCCAGGGAGGCTGAGGCAGGGGAGCCCACGCTGGAGTCCTGCCCGGGCAGCTTAGTGACTTAGGGAGACCTTGCTCTGTTGTGATGTCAAAAATGAAAAACGGGCTGGGGGTGCAGTGAAGCATCCAGGCGGCCTCCTCCTAGCCGGGGGGCGATGCTCGGGGGCCTCTCACCAGCCCGACAGAGGACAGTCACGACGGGGATGGGAGGGCAGCCCCGGCTCCCGGCCATGACCAGCGGCGGGGTGGGACGCAAGGGGCAGGGACATGGGTCCGTGCCTTGCGAGTTCAGTACAGGGGACGAAGGAGACGTGACGTGGCCTGCAGCCCATCAGGGAAGCTCATGAGGCTGGTGAAGAATCCTGCCATGTGGCAATCCGGGGCCGGATGGGACCGCCGAGGTACGGGGCGACTCCTCTGAGCTACAGCCCCAGCCCATTTTTAATTTTGATTTTGACACAGTGTTAAACTGTCCAGGCTGGATTCAAATGTGTGATTCCTGCCTCAGCCTCTCAGTGTCCTGAGATCATAGGCCTGTGCCCCCAGCCCGGGTAGAGTGAGGTTTGATTTCGAGTGAGAACTCCAAATGTTCCCCAAGCTTTGGGCTGTCGCTTTGGTGGGACATTCGCAGCTGCTGATGGGCACAGCCCAGGCCCGTTGGGCAATTTGGTTTTTCATTGGTGAACTGGAATTCCTTAATGAAGAGAACCCGTTCAGATGACTTGTGTTCTGTGGAGTAGACAGCCCCCATAGGAAAGGCAGAATACACGCTTTTCTCAAATACTTCATGGTTTTTGTTTGTTGTTAGCAGCTTTTAGATAAATAATGTGGCTTGTGTGAGCTCCTAAAATTCAGTAAAGAAGTTTCGTTCTGGGGTTGTGAGTGTGTGTGTTTGGATGTCGTAGTGGTGGCTCTTAGGAACTCCAGAATCCTTGGTTTATTTTGGTTTCCTTTTTTTTTTTTTTTTTTTTTTTTTTTTTTTTTTTTTTTTTTTTTTTTTTTTTTTTTTTTTTTTTTTTTTTTTGAGACAGGGTCTTGCTCTGTGGTCCAAGCTGATCCTGAACTTACTACATAGCCCAAGCTGACATCAAACCTACAGCAGTCCTCCTGTCTCAGCCTCCCAAATAAAGATGTGTGCCACTACACCGGGCTTATATGGGGCTGGGGAACTGAACTCAGGGCTTTGCGCTTGCTAGGCCACCGTACTATTTTTCAACTTTTTTTTAATGTACTGGAGATTGAACCCAGGGTCTTCACACTGAACTACTTCCCCAACCTTTTTCTATACTTTACTTTGAGACAGGGTCTGCTAAGTCAATGAGTTGCCCAGGCTGGGCTCGACCTTGTCATCCTCCTTGCCTCAGCCTCCCAGGGTGCTGGGATGACAGCATGTGCCTCCGCGCTCAGCGCATCATTGTTAATATTTTGACTGAAATGTGAGTTTTCCCATCTTTGGCCGATGGGAAGCCTTCAAGGTCACCTCCAAGTCCTCAGGGCAGAACTCCAAGTTTCTTTGGTAAATGATTTGCTTCTAGTGTAACAAGGCACTCCGGCTCATTTTTCCTGACAAAAATTGAGAATAAGCCATTCTCCAAGAAGCCCGAGCTCCTATTAGTATCTGAGACCAGACTCTGGGTGGGAAAAGTGCTCAAGACCTCTGGGTTTGTCCATGTTTGCAAAGAAGTATTTTTTTTTCCTTATTCTAAGATAAAGAATATAATGACTGTTGGCTTGAGTTCAAATTCAGGAACAGATGTTGGTTCATTGTCACTGGTTACATATTTTCTTTTCTCCAATACTAAAGATCCCAATTCTCAGTAACCTCAGCCAGACACACTGATAGCCCCAGCACGCAGGAAGGCTGAGGCGGGAGGGTTGCAAGTTCAAGTCCTGCCTTGGCAACTTATCCCAAAAAAATAAATATAGTAAAAAAGGCTGGGGTTTAATATGGTGGGGAGACCCTGAGTGTGGTCCCAGTACTGCCGTGACAGACATAATACTATCAGGAGACCAATTACCCTGTGCTGCTCAGGACCAGCACCACCCAAAGCACAGCACAGAGGGTGCAGGGTTTATCCTGGAAGAATCTGTTTTGTCAATGTGTAATGAAATTACAGTGTAATACGAAATGGTATTATCTCGAAATGGCTCCTGTGATGTCTACCTAGCCTATGTGCCGATCTGACTTGGGGTCGCCGGGTCACTTTGCTCTTGGATTTCGGGATAGCTCTTTTAAAAATCCACAGTTGTTACATAAAATCTTTCATGCACTGAAAGTCCAACCTTCTGTACACTGTTAGTTTGGAGCTTTGCCTTCACCTGTACAATCTCTTTCCTGTCTGTGGGTGACATTTCCCTCGCTGCTCGGTTTTCTTAGGTGTAAACATTGTTGTCACTGGAGATGGCAAACATACTCACAGAGTTTCCGACAAGCCACTCCCTGTCCCCTAAGAAGGCGTCCAAATCGTGCAGAAGAGCAGGGGCGTCACCCGTGAGCAGCTCGTGAAACACCCGGTCCTGCGAGAGGCGGAACACATGGCTTTACGAATCAGGAGGAAAAGAAGCCGTGGGGCCGCGGAGGAAGTCAGACCCTCCTCCCCTTCCTGCCCGCCAGTGCCCGCAGGGTGGAGGCAGTAACACGTTTATGTCCCAGGAAGATCCAGGTGTGATTGTGGCCTCCCTCGCCCCTTCCTTACCCAGAGCCTGAAACACAATCGCCTCTGTCACCACCTCCCACAGGTTATTTGTATATAACGACTAAGCGTTTCATCCAGGCAGCTTCTTGGTGTGTATTATGGAACTGATTTTCATTTAATAAACCAAATATCCTTCTAAAGGAAAATATATGTAAAATGTTTATCTAAAAAGAGGCTCATTCCTATGTATCAGATTGTCTTTAGGTTTTTACTTTGCATCTCTGAGAAACAAATACTTATTTTACTTTCTTTTTTCTTGAAAAGAACTGTTTATTCTTTATGTCTGAAGATTTGGGCTGGCTGGACACTCCCGGCATGCGGGAGGCTGAGGCAGGATGACCACAAGCTGGAGTCTAGCCTGGGCAATTTTGTGAGTTTGCAGGACCATGCATCAAAACAAAAACTAAAAAGAGCCAGGGAATGTAACTCTGTGAGGGGGATCAAACCCCAGTATAGCAAAAACAGAAAACAAACAAAAATGAAAACACAAGACAAAACAAAAACCTCTTGACTGGTTGAGTCTTTGCTATGAAGCAGAAGCCAAACTCAAAGATCAACATCTGTTCGTATCATAAATTCATGTTCATAAACAACCCATGCTAGAGGGCCCAGCCTTACTAGCCAGTCAGATGGCAGGCGACGGCCTCAGGGATTTGCTGCCTGGCTTCCTGTTATGCTGACGTGGCCAGGAAACACGCCGATACATCTTTAATATTTTTATCTCTATGGCAACCTTGGGGGACATCCTACTTAGTATCTGTGCAGGCAGCGTCTCCTCTGTCCTGGCCCTCGTTACCACCTCAGGGGGTTACCTCAGTGGAATCCGATGCAAAGTCGGGAGTAGCAGGACCATTATTGTTTAAGATTCATTTTGAAGAACCCTCATCAAAATAATACAAAGAACATGAAGTGATAGGTCGTTTTCCCCAGATGTATATTTTTAAAATGTGTTTCCTGTTAAATCCTGCGTAGGCTCAGACACTCCTTGCCGCTCCTCCAGACACTCGGGAAGCGGGAGATCTTTTTTGTCTGTTGGCTCCTAAACCTTTAAAATCCAAACCAGTAGCCATTTAGGGCCGAGCTTAGGCCGTCGGAGACCCTCCACCCACCCTGCTCCTCGCAGGAGATGCCGTAGAGCACACAGTCGTAACCAGAGTCACACTCGCGCTAAATGTAAGGACTGTTGTGGTGACATATGTCTAGGAATATCTTTTGCCTTTTATTTCTGGTAAAAAAAAAAAAAAAAAAAAGGACGGTCGTGAGCTCACTAGTAGCTCAGACTGGCCTCGAACCCAAGGCAGTCTTCCTGCGTCAGCCTCCCGAGGGCTGGATCTATGCCCGGTGGTGTACTAAGAACACAGGGTAAGGAGAATATTGCCACTGCCTCAAGTGGTCAGAACCGGGCCTGGCCACGCGGGGGCAGCAGAGGACCCCCGTGAGGGGTCGCCGCGAAGATGGGGTGTCCGCGGGGCACACCAATCCCAGGTTCCCAGCCCGACAAGGAGACGGCGCCACGCAAAGACCCGCGCGGTCGCTCGGAGCGCCAGCGGCGAGGGTCCCACGCGCCTTCGGAGCCGGAGGGGCGGAGGCCGGGCTGGGGCACGGGTCGCCCCTGCCGCGAGCTCCGGACACCACGGGGAAGGAGCAAGGCCTTTCCGCGCAGCTAAGCCGGGATGTGGGTGCGGACGGCAGAGGCCCCTCGGGCGTGTTCCCCACAATCGGAAGGCAGCGGGAGGGAGGCTCCCGGCGTGGGGGGTCGGCGCCACGTCCCGAGCAGGTGCGGGACGGACCGCAGCGACGGGGCGGGACAGCCGGACAGACCGCCCAGCGAGCCCCGCGGGCGGAGGGGAAGGGGCCCAGACTGTCGCGCGCGCCCGCCCGGGCAACGCCGGGACGCCCGGGCACGGAGGTCGCGGACCTGGGCAGCTCCCCGTGGGCAGCCATTGGTCTGGGAAGATCCAAAATAAAAGTAAAAAGGTTTGTCAAAGCAAAAGCGGACCGTGTGACGCAGGCAGGCCTAAGTAGTCCCCGTACGTCGGCGGCTGAGGCAGGAGGGTCACACGTTTGAGCCCAGCCCAGCTGCTGAATCACAACACAACAAGGCAGGTGTGGCGTGGGAGAAGGCCGCGGGCTCCAGGGAAAGGGCCAGAGGGGCGCCTGGGGCGGTGGGCGCCGGGGACTGCTGCGTGCTGGCTGCTGTGAAAACTGAACGGACTTGGATGCCCAAAAACACACGTACACATTACGTAGACTGAAAAGCGACAATGCTAAAATCCCGGCACGTGGCGGGACTCACGGTGGCCGGCCGCCGCACGGGGCACTTACTTACTTTCACCTCTTGGTTCTTCTCCGCCCACGGAAAGCGCGACATGAAGTCGTCCAGCGTGTCCACGATGGCGTCGACCTGGCATCGCCCCACGGCTGTCCCTCCGGCCAGATCTGGGCAGAGACAGCGGTGTGCTCAGCCGCGCGGCGGGGGATGAGCTGCGAGCCGCGCGGGGCAGCCTCCGGCGGGGACGAGCGCGGCGTGTCCACACGGCCGGTACCGTCGCCGGCCACTGTTACCGGTTTGTGGAGTGTCCTTCCACAGCTTCTTCACGAAACACGACAAGCCTGTCACCAGCCGCCCGTGCCCGCAGATCTGGCCCTCGGCTCACGCCCCCGCGGTCTTTTCTGACCAGCACCTCAAAGCTCTAACGTTCCCCAGTCTCCCCGCGGCTGGGGCCTGATGGGCGGTGGTCCCGAGGGCGTGTCCCGCCTCCTCCCTCCTCGCCCCACTCCTGGCTGCCCTGGGGTGGGCGCCGCCCCGCCTTGCTCCCGTGCGGCTGTGCTCTCTGCTTTGAGCCAGGCGTGGAGGGACTGCGCCTGCGGAAACCGTGGGCCGCGGGAACTCCGCCCTTGCCCTCGCGTGGGGAGTGGAAAGCTCATTAGCATACTTGCTCTTTCTCAGCCACACGGGGCTTCTTACGTAGGAGCGTGGAACGCTAGCCCACCGGCCTCAACTGTTCCCATTGCTTCCTGCTTCCAGTCTTCTGCTAAGATACATGGTACTATCATAAATAGTCCATACCATACGTCGTAGTTGATTTTGTGAAAAAATTGTTTTTCTTTTCGCAGATAGTTTTGGTCAGGAACACTGGCTTTCTGAGTAGCTCTCAGACTTCAGGTTTTGAAGTCAAAGTTTTAAAACTATAGTTTCTGTTTCCTGCCGTGTGTTAGTTGCTTTACTAATAAGCCACGCTGGGTTTTGTTGCTGTTTTCTGTGGTCCTGGGGACTGAACCCGGGTCCTCAGCAATGGGCTCCATCCACCCCAGCCCCTTTGTATTGCTGAACCCCTGATTGCCCCGGCTGGGGTTACAGGCTCGTATCCCCCCGTCCCCCCCCCCCCCCCCAGTCTTTCTGAGTATTTCCTCACTGGTAACACTTTAGCACGATGCGGTAAAGGAACGGTTTTGCACGACGGCCTAAGTCTGCTGAAAATCAAGAACCGTATGACGCCAGTGAACGAGCTGTGCGGACATACCTCGGGAGAGCTGATTAAAGTGGAAAAGCCCAACAACCCGCTCTCGTCACCTGGAGCTCACCTGTATTCCTTGGGCGTTGTGTTCCAAGGTTGGGCCCTTCTGGGCTGCAGAAGTGCCCCGCCTTCCTGAGCGGTGGGCCTCACTCCTTCCTCCCTGCTCTTGACTCCCTGCTGAGGGCGCCACCTGTCCACATTACACCCGGCTCCCCCTCAGCCCCCCATCCCTGACGCGAGGCCCCAGGCTCCAGCCCCGCCTGGTGGCTTAGGGCAGTGCGGCTCTTGGACCTCACTCACCCTGTCTGCAGCTGGCTGGCCACGCCCACCCCAGATCCTCTCTTCCCTATTCATTTTAACAAATAATGGAGCCAGATGTGGTGGCGCCCACCTCTAATCCCAGCACCCTGGGAGGCTGAGGCAGGAAGAGCACAAGCTGGAGCCCACATAATAGCCCAGCTGGAGTCCAGCTGGAGCGATTTAGCAAGGCTGTCTCCATGCAAAGGCCCTGGACTCAATCCTGTACTGAGAAAATAAAATCATGGAATTTTTTTTTGAGATATGGTCTCGCTCTCTTTGGGCCAGGCTGGTCCTGAGCTCATGCAAGCCCAGGCTGAACGACCTGAGCTGTGGCTCAGTGTGAAAAGCCCGGTTCCATCCCCAGCACCACAGAAATCCGAGACCAGAGAGGTAGGCGATACAACTGTAGGTGAGTCTCAGGTGTGCTGGGTTTCCCCAGTTATCACAGGCTCCCCTCCCCTGCCTCACCTGTGTCCCTGACCAGGTACCGCGCTATTGCCAGGCTCTGGTGAAGGGTGAGTCCATCCATCTCCAGCACAGGAATCTTGCCAAACGGAAGAGCTTAAAACAGAATGAAGAGAGGGCTGGCTTCAGGAGAGAGTGGGAGCTGGCTCCTGCCATTGCCATATGGTTGTGAAAACAAAGTGTGATTTTATTTCTATTTATTTATGTTCTGAGCTCACTGTGTGGCCCCGTTGGCCTCCAACTCCTGGCAATCCTCCCACCTCAGCCTCTTGAGTGCTAGGATTACAGGTGTTTGCCACCTTGCCCAGATAACTTCTATGTGGTGCAGGGTCTTGTGCCCGCCAGGCAAGTGCTCTAACCACAGAGCTATTCCCACACCCCAAAATGTGATTTTTAACTTTCCTGTGAAACCCACCTGGGCGTTGTGGTGGTGGGCAGTGTAATGCCAGCACTCTGGGAGGCTGAGCTTGGGCCTAGCTGAGGAACAGCAACTGCGTGAGATCCGGTCTCAAAATAAAAAAAATAAACAGGGCTGGGAATGTGAATACCTTAGTGCCCTGGATATACAATTCTGTACTGAGAAAATAAAATCATGGATTTTTTTTCTTTTTTGCGACAGGGTCTCGCTCTTTGGTCCAGGCTGGTCCTGAAGTCATTATGTAGCCCGGGCTGGCCTTGGAGTCTTCTTGGCAGTCCTCCTGCCTCAGCCTGCCAAGTACTGGGATTACAGGTGTGCTGTATTTCCATGCCTGGTTTATGTGGTGCTGGTGCTGAGGTACCAAACTCAGGGCCTTGTGCTTGCTAGGCAAGCAAGTTAACCTGTGTCATTTCTCCACCCCCAAATCAGATAATTCTTAAATATTTATACGAGCAATGTGGTCCACACCCACAGCGACACTGGGCAGCTCCATCCGCACCCTTCATGTGTTCCCAGAATTCCTATTTGCATTTTTTCTGGTAGCGCAGGGTTCCAGGTAAGCAAAGGATCTATGCTCCCACCCCCACCCCCATGTAATCTTCATTGGCCAGCTTGACATAAGATCCCGTTACGCTGCCCAGGTGGCCTCGGATCTGCGGTGCGGATCTGCGTTGCTCCATCCTCCACCTCCTGCGTGGCTGGGTGACAGGTGTGTGCCACTGCACCCACTCATTAGCATTTTTAAAACACATTTTAAAGTCTTCACTGGCCAGGCCTGTCATGTCAGCATCCTGAGAGGCTGAGGTTGGAAGCTCACAAATATGAGCCCAGTCTGGGCAATTTGGTGACTTAACGAGACTGCTTCAAAATTAAAAAAACAAAACACTAAAAATATAGGCTGGGGAAGTAGTTTAGGGGGAAGACGCTGGGTTCCACCCCTGGTACACACGATAAAAGAACAAGGCTTCATTAAATCGTGGGGTCCCAAGAGAAGATCACAGTATTATTTAAAGACACAGAGTGAGGGCTGAGAGGTTGACACATGTGAGCTATGATAAGCCGTCTCCTGCTCCGTTTTGGGGAGGAAAGGGTGGGTGGAGTACACCGTGAGGGGGCCGAGCACCTTGCACAAATGGCGGTCAGTTCATAGCCAGTATTGTCCAGTATTCTCTCTGTAAATCTCATTTCTGTTTCCTTATCTGGGCTATTATATTTTTGTCACAAGACAATATACACTTATGATAGAAAACGTGATAAATGGAGAAATAATTCTCCCACAGTTACGTAGCAGTCGCTTTAAAAACAAACAAACCTCGTTTGAATGGGCATACAATTTTGCTGTGCGAATGGAGACGATCTTCCCGACCAGTGCCTCAGATTAGGACACGTAATTCTTCCGGAAAGAGGGAGAAAGCAAAGCGCCTCCCAGAACCCTTGCACGGCCCACGGGACCACGGCCAGCGGTGCTGGGAAGCGAGTCCCGCAGTGCTGGGCAGGTCCTCACCGCCGGCCCCGCCGGCCGGGCTCAGCAAGTTGCTCAAGGTGGTCTCAAACTTGGGAGCTTTCCCGTCTCAGCCGCCTGAGTAGAAGGGTCGCAGGCTCTGGCCACCAAGCCCGGCTGAGATCCCACCTGACCGTCTACCTAACGAGGGCCCGGCGTGGCGTGACTCCGGGCGCCCGCGGTGTGGACAGGGATGGTGCGGCTTCAGAGTCCACAGACGGGTCGGCCCGCAGGGCTGGGGGCTCCCCTGTGCCGGCCACGGCGCCGAACGCGGCCCCAGCAGGCTCCGATGGCTCCGGGCGGGACCCAGGACCTTCCCCTTGGGCGTCCTCTCCAGCCCACGCGCATTCCGGACGCTGAGACAGAGCGCGCCTGCGCGGACGGGGCCTCAGCCTCCCAGCCGCGGGCAGGCCTGGCCTCCCCACGCGGCAAGTGGCGTGGAGCGCGCGCCCAGACGGCGGCGGCCAGAGCGGCGCCCGGCGGGGACCGCCCGGACCCGCGCACGCCGCAGCGCCGGCGCCCAGCCGGTTCCGGCGGGAGGTCCCGGCCCGAGGTCTTCCGCCCGCGCGCGCAGGAAGGAGGCGCGGGAGGCGTCCCGTAGCGCGAGGGGAGCTCCCGGGACGCCGGGGCGGGGAGACGTGTCGCGGGGCCACGTCCACACCGCTGGGCTGCGCTGCGCCCGACCCGGTCGGCCGGGCCTCCGCCGGGCCTCACCGACGCCGAGAACCCGCGAACGGCGCCTCAGGCGGGGAGGGGCGTCGGGGCGGGGCGTCGGGGCGGGCGGTCCGGGATGATTGGCAGGCGGGCGGCCAACGGCGGCGGGGCTGGCGGTGGGCGGGGCCCCGCCGGCTGGCACGCGGCAGGGACGCCCGCGCGGCGCGCTCGGCTCGGCCGTGGGCCGCCGGTGCCGTCGCGCCGCCGCGCCGCCGCCGAGGGTGTGACGAGTCCGCGCGCTCGCCCCGGGACCCTCGGCCGTGCCGGGCGGTGCCTGCCGCTCGCCCCCGGCCCCCCGAGCCCGCCGCGCCCCGCCGCGCCCGCGCAGGTGAGACGGCCTGACGGGTCCCCTCGGAATCCCGCCCGTCGCCCGGGCGCTCGGGGAGGCTGAGCCGGAGGGTCGCGGGTTCTAGCCCGAGGGGGAGAAACGAAGCTGGAGCCGCGCCTGGGCGCGGGCACCCCGGACGGGAGCCCGAAGCGGGGCGTGGGGCCCACGCCACGGTCCGGCGCGGGGAGGCGGCGGGCGCGCGCGGGCTCGGGTTATCAGTTCGGGTTCTGTCTTGCCGCTCCGCCTTCCTACTGGCGTGACCCCTGACCCCTGGCGGTTCCCCCGGCGTCGTCGAGGGAGGGAACCCCCCCCACGCGTGGGCGCGCTCAGTACCTACCCCGGCGACCGGCTGAGGCCGGCGCGGGCGTTTTCACCCGTCGCGGAGGACTCGCCGGGCCACAGGGCGTTTGCGTGACCTCCTGCGTCTGGATGACCGCCACGCGGGGTCCCGACAGCCCTCCCGCAAGACCGACGGGGCAGGCGCCCCCACGCCGCGCCACCTACTCGGCTTGATGCGCGGCCAGTCGGCGGCCGCGATGCGGTGGTCCTCGTACTCCAGGCCCAGATACGCGAATATGTAGCGGATGATCTCGGCGCGGCCCCGCAGGTTGAAGTACAGCAGCCTGTAGCGCGGCATGGCGGCCGGAGGGGCCGCGTGCTGTGGAAACGAGCAGACGTGACGGGGCAGTTCAAGACCGACATTATAAATCGCTGCCTAGTAGCCTGTGGGGAGATTCATAGAAATAAACTTCTGTCTCCTCTTTCTCGCCCGGAGCTCCCCGTCCCTCCCTCCCCAACCCCAGGGTCTGAACAAGCTAACATTTTATTCGATATAATCGAATTCAAATTTTGTAACAATATGAAAATTAAGAGGTCGTCTCCGTGACATGAAACCCTTTCCATCCGAGGATGCGTCTGCCCGTTGGTTGTGTGCTTGGTTCTGGTGATACAGCTTATTAGATAGCATGTGTGTAAGTATGTATGTATGTATGTATGTGTACATTTATTCTGCGGCAACGGGAATGTAGCCCAAGGCCTTCACAGGTGGCTACATCCTCAGCCCGTTATGTATTTACTTTTAGTTTGGTTTTTGAAACACGGTCTCACTAAATTGTTAAAATTGCCCAGGCTGGGCTCTAATTTGTGATCCTCCTGCCTCAGCCTTCTAGAGCACTGGGATTACACAAGCTTGCACCCTGGGCTTGGCTGGCTGAGAGCTTGGGAGGCCCGTGACCACCCCGTGTCCACCTCTCCCCGTTTCCCTTGCAGGGACTTTTCTCTCTGGTCCTCTGGGGCCAGGGTTCCCCACCGGCCCCTCTGCCCCTGCAGGTGCCCGCACTCCCCTGGGGGCTCCACCAGGCTGTGAGCGTGCTATGGTCCGGTCGCACTGCACAGAAGATGGCCAAGTGATCTGTTATCAGAGGTGCACTCGTCCCTGCAACATGGGTGAAACATGGGTTGTAATTTTCGTGTTTCCTGTGATCTCCCTGTGTTGTTTCCACCGTGTGTGAGCACGAATGAGTCCAGGTGTGAGCAGGATGTGCGCATGTTGCAATGACCAGGCAGATGAGACAGAAGCAGTTCCATCTGCGCTCAGCCCAGACTTAGTTGCTGTGTGTCTTTTGCCAAGTTTTCAGAGCCCACTGCTAAAATCAGAAGTACCCGGCATGGTGGCACAGGCCTGTCATCCCATCACTCTAGGAGGCCGAAGCAAGAGGAACACAGGTTTGAGCCCAGCCTGGATAATTTACAGACTTAGCACTCAGAACTAGAAAAGGCTGATAACATAGGTCAGCATGGAGGCTCCGTCCCCGGGGCTGCAGTGCGTAAATTATTTCTGCAGAGCTGGAGATAAGGAACTAGTTGCACGTACACAATAATTACTAGCATTGACAATAATAACTTTGAGCTCTTGTATTGTAGTTAAAAATAAACACTATGAGGGGCCGGGGCATGCTTAATGGTTAGAGCATTGCCTAGGAAGTGCAAAGGCCTGGCTCCATGCCCCAGCAACACGTACATACTAGCTAGGTGTGGTGCCGCTCTCCTGTAATCCTAGACCCAGGAGGCTGAGGCAGGAGGCTTGCCATGAGTTCTAGGCCAGCCTGGTCTACATAGTTCAGAACCTGCTTGGACTTCAGAGCAAGACATTAATAATTATGGTAACTAAATGAGGAAAAATATACATACCATGTAATTTGTTCAAAGTAGTGACTTAAAATAACTTATTCTCTTATAAAGTCTCTGAGAGAATGTTAACAGAATATTAAACAAAAAGAAACTTTGAGGCCCTAGCCTCAAAGTTGTGTGAATAGGTCGTATTATAAAACATGAAACACAAATAACTAAAGTCTGGCTTGCCAAGTTCTGACCTCAGGTTTATATACAGGTTGTGATTTAAAACAAACAAACTTAAAAAGCACCTTGCCCTTGAATCCTCCTCAGAATGCCCCCTCACTTCCACAGAGACCCTTTTGTTCTGGCCCTTTCGGAGGCAACTCTGGAGTCCGTCTCCTGAGTGTCTTTAGTGGCACTGTTGTGGCAGCCTCAGTGTCCTAAAATCTCTTAAAGACATTGACCTTTCACGATCGCTTTGACTTTGGGGAGAAACCAGCATCCCACAGGGCCACCTCCGGTGACTGAGGGGGATGAGGTCACAGCACCATGTTTTTACATGCCTGCCTTTCCTTGGAAGGCACTTGGTGGTGGCATTCAATGTAATTTTTTAAAAATCACATTTTATAAAGACACTCAGGAAAGAGGAGGACTTCAGACCTGCTTCAGAAAGTAACCATGATGGTGGGCACTTGTGGCCTTTTTTTTTTTTTCTGAGGCAGGGTCTCGCTCTGTAGCCCAGACCGGTTCTGAACTCAGGATGGAGCCCAGGCTGGCCTTGGACTCACAGCAATCCTGCCTCAGCCTCCCAAGTTCTGGGATTACAGGCATTTGCCACCACACCCAGTTTATGTGGTGCCAGGGAGTCGACTCAGGTACTTAGCATTTGATTTAACACTTGCTGGGCAAGTGCTTTAACCGTTAAGCCGGTCCTTCAGCCCCTACTGTGATACATTTTTGAATCCAGTGTTCTCCATGTTTTCGCCACACGTCTCATGCCTCTGGAGAGCTGACGTGAATGTAACCACAGGTCCCTACCTGGGCCCTTCAGTCCCCCTTCTCTGGCTCCCGGTGTCTCCTGTCTGGATGGCCTGAGTTCCAGCTCCTGGGTCAGTAAGGCACCCAGAGCCACCTCTGCCATTGGCGTCTTGCGCACCCCATCCCCACTCCGGGGCAACGTGTCTTAGACCTCAGATGGGAAAACCGGGCTCATGGAGAGGAAGAAAGGAGCCTTCCAAGGGCTCAGTCCCCTGTTCTTTTGGGGGACAGACGCACACCTGGGGGAGCTCAGGTCACAGGCTGCAGCTCCTCTTCAGGCCTTGGGGACGGCTCCAAGCTTACCCAGACATGTCGCATTTGCGAATCAACGGAGGTGAGGGATGACAGCCTGAGGGGGCAAGTGCCACCTGGGAGTGGAAGGGCCATAGCTAGCTAGGAAACCACCCAGTGGTATAATCCCTTTGTTTTGTTTTACATTTCAAAAGAAAAAAGGCAGCACAGTAGGAAAATTGTCATTTTCTGTAGCAGTTTCTGTTGGAGGACACGTTACATAAATTTGTGTAGATTTTTGCTGTTATGGATCAGTATTGCAACAGTACAAAGAAGTAGCCATTTCCTTGTAAGTACTGTGTATGCATACGAGGGCCCGCATCC
The DNA here is from genome assembly GCA_004027205.1 of Ctenodactylus gundi. NCBI lineage: Eukaryota > Metazoa > Chordata > Mammalia > Rodentia > Ctenodactylidae > Ctenodactylus > Ctenodactylus gundi. Next base: position 90,197 of record PVKB01003960.1, on the reverse strand, counting down.
CTTACACCACTGTGACACGGGAAGCGTAGATCTTTTATCATTCAGTCAACTATCACATAAATTTCTGCATCCACCCCCTGAGTTCTGCATAAGAATAGAGGTGTTTTTTAGCTAGAAGACAGCTAGCAAGTCTCACACTGGTTGGTGGGGACCGGTATTTCCCTGGTATACGTTATCTTTAAATCAGAGACGGGGGCAGAAGCCCAGGCCCCGTGACGCATGCTATCTTCCCCAGGTCCAGCACGTCCTCCCCGTCCGTGGTTGTGTGTCATCACTGCATGTCTGCTGCATTCCTGGTGTTACTGGCTCCGGTTTCTGCTGAGCAGAAGTCTGGAGTCTTGACTTCTGCAGCCGCACACTTTCAAACTTAGCAACCTTTTTTTCAGGCTATATGTACACATTTTTATAGTATGAAGGATAGCCAAAGATAAATTCAGCGGATAACATCATTTGCTGACTTTAAAGATCTTTTCCATATTTCATAAAGTTTTTATGAAAAGTAACAGAACGGTAGGGAGAGGCCTGTTATCCTGGCACTTTGGGAGGCTGAGGTGGGAAGATCAAACCTGGCCTGGGCAATTTTAGTGACTCAGTAGGACTCTGTCTCAAATTGAAAACTAAAAAGGGCTGGGGTGTAGCTTAGTGCAAAGGCCCTGGGTTCCCTCCCCAGTACCCATTAATAGCCACCGCCTCAACTGACAACAGAAGGGTTCCAAGCAGATGCTTCCAGGGCCCAGGAAGGTGGGTGGGAGGCTTCACAATAAATGCCAAGAGAAAGCCATGCCCAGGTGCTGCCCAGACAGATGTGTTTTCATCTTGCTGTAGTGTTGCTCCCCAGCGCTCTCCCTTTGTGAAAGCAGGGCAGATTCATTCTGGGGCAGCCCTGGGGCAGCCAGGTCAGGGCCCAGCGGGGGGTGAGGGGAGGGGGTGGGGGCTTCCCTGCCACATAGTGTCCCATGATCTCGGGCAAGGCCCCTTTCCAAGTGGACTTTCCTCACCTGAGGCAGCAGCAGACATATTTCATTTCGTGAGCAGTGCCTGGTGGCAGGAAGTGAGGTGCCAGGATAGGGCAAAGAAGGGGGGTGGTGTGGGCGGGAGGTGGTGAGGAAGGGGCCGGTCTCAGGGGGCGGTGACAGTCCAGCTGCGGGTATTTACTTATTTATGTAGATACCGGGATTGAGCCCAGGATTTTCAAGTTGGCCTACATCCTGGCCCATTTTTTAGTTTTGATTTTGAGACAGGGTCTGGCTCAGTACATTGCCCAGGCTGGACTCCAAGTTGCCATCCTCCTGCCTCAGCCTCCCCAAGGCCTGCGCCACATTGCCAGGCCAGCTTGGCCTGATTGGATTGATACAGCTGGAGACCCTCCCTGCTCTGAGCACGTGGAAGTGAGCAGTTAGCTATAGAGGGCAAAACAAAAAAATGCACAGTGAGGTCTAAAGCAAGGTAAATGTAGCTCACCCCCAAGGAGCCATCGGCATTAGGGAAAGACCCGCTTGCCCAGGTGTGGAGCCTGTTTGTGATTCTTGGCTGTGCCTGGTGGCACACATCTGTAATCCTCACAGTCTGGGAGGCTGAGGCAGGAGGATCACAAGTTTGAGCCCTGTCTGGGCAACTCAGTGACTTAGCAAGACTGTCTTAAAATCCAAAATAAAAAATTGCCTCGGGCACCGCTCAGAGTCCAGGCCCAGGTTCCTTTCTCAGTACCACAGAACAGAAAAATAAATAAATAAATAAATAAAATAAAATAAAGCCCTTTGAAGAATAAGATAGTCTCTCCGCACGTGAGTGGGTGACGAGCGGCATCCCTGGATGGAACCTTGCGTGTGTCCATCCTTATGCACGCAGCCACTAAATGCAGAACCTTGGACGCCAGGAGGAGCATGATGCCCACTGTGCGCATGCCAGCCCACGGGCAGCCTGCTCAGTGTGCACAGGGAGCCTGTGCCAGGAGGAAGGACAGCTGTCCTTATTGTACTGTAGGTGGTTATTTCCACCCAGAATTCAAGGGCAGTAGGGCCCAGCGGCACAGGTCTGTCATCCCAGCACTCCGAGAAGCTGAGGCAGGAGGATTGCAAGGTTGAGCCCAGCCTGAGCTACTTAGCAACTTAGTTGTTTCAAAATGAAAAATAAAAACAGGTGAACACTCTGGCATAAGCCCCAGCACAATCAGTCAAATAGAAATAAAATTCAAGAGGGCTTATCCATAAACCAGATTCTGAATTTCCAACGGAAGTGTAGAAAGCTGAGATTGAAACCACCTGTGGGAAGGGACAGACAGGACATGGCTCTGCACTGCGAGGCTTCCAGCGGGCCTTGGCTGTTCAGACCCACGTGTGTGGACAGTCGGCAGACGGACCTTTGCATAATGAACCTAGGACATTACAACAGGACGTAAAGGGACTGCAGGAACATGGTTCTGGGACAGGTGTACGTCTTAGACCCGAACTTTCCCACACACATGGAAATGGGCTGTAGCTTGTTTGGTTTTTATTTGCCTAGTAAGGCGTGTCCAGCCGGGGAGTCCTGGGACAAGGGGCTACTGCCCGCCTTCCTTACAAACAAAAGTTCCTCCTTCAGCAGGTCTCTAAAGGGCCCGTTCAGAATTGTTTTAAAAACAAGACGGGTTGGAGGAATAGCTCAGCGGTTAAAGAGCTTGTCTAGCAAGTGCTAAGACAAGTGCTAAGTACCGGAGTTGATTCCCAGTACCACATAAACCGGGCGTGGTGGTGCACGCCTGTAATCACAGCACTGGGGAGGCTGAGGGTGGCAGGGGGATTTCCGTGATTCCGAGGCCAGCGTGGACTCGAGAGTGAATTCACCCAGTCTAGGCTATAGAGGGAGACCCTGTCTCAAAAAAAAAAAAAAAAAGAAAAAAAAAGAAAAAGAAAAAGAAAAAATTCCTTACAGAACACATGGGTGACTCTTAATTTCACTGGGTGGAAACTGTGTGTGTGCAGACTCGCAGGAGTAACTGCCGCAGAAAATCGCATCCCTGAACACATGTTCAGTGTGTTGGGGGGTAGGGTGGCATGTGTCTGTACTCACAGCTCTCTGAGAAGCCCAGGCAGGAGGACCCTAAATTGGATCCCAACCTGGGCCATTCAGGATTTAATGAGACCCTATCTCAAAATTAAAAATTAATAAAAGGACAGGTAGCTCAATGTGAAGGCCCTGGGTTTAACTGCCAGTGCTACAAACAAAAACCAAAAAATTGTTATAAATATTTTATGTGGGAAATAAGAGTGTTTCTGAGAAGTTCTGTCCGGGGTACTTCTGTTTTTTTCTCCTGTGTTTGTAAGGTTTTTATTATCCTCGTTTGACCTCCCCCATTACTGTTAGTATTAGAGCATGTCCATTATACACGACAGCTACACCCTCCTGCTTGAGGAGCCGGGGCATCTGCATATCACATCTTGATCATTTTTACTTCCCCTTTCTCATTTTTTTTATACTATCATTTTTCAGCTGATTAACAGGGAAGAAAGGTCATTCAATCCAAGAAACAATTTTAACATGGTCATTCATAAAACACAAATTATCACGATAAAACCATTTAATTTGGAGTAGAATGATGTCCGATTTTTACAAAACCAGTATTTTGTATGCTGCTATAAAAGTGCAGCTCGCTGGCGAAGGGTCTAACGTCTGCCTACCCCGGTGACATGTTAATAAGGACCACGGGGTAGCTGGACAGGGAGACAGAACTTTTGGGATGATTTTGATGAGCAGAAAACTTACAAGTAAGGAATTTAAATACAACCCAGTTACGCCTCATTTCCAAACATCAGCCTCCCCGGGCTCTAGCTGAACTAGAAGACACCAGCGAGGCAGACAACACAGTTCAGCTTTACGTTTAACCTACCTAGTCGTTACGCTGTCACTCGTGAGCACAGCAACCTCACACGGGCCAACGCTTCTCTTTGCGGGTCTCACGCTGCTTGGTAGCAACCCTGCAGGAAGCGTGAAGGCCGCAGCGTGCGGGCAGTGGTACAGCCACAGGCAGAGCTGGGGTTCAGGCACAAGAGGCTTTGATCCACGGATAATTTTGACATGAAGCAGCAGCTTGTGCCCTCCTGGGGCTGCTGCAGAGAACGCTCGGCCCCCTTCTATTTCTGGGTCCCCCCGCCCTTGCCCCAGCTGCTTCCCCAGCCCATTTTTAGTTTTGACTTTGAGACAGGGTGTCTCTAAGATTGCCCAGCAGCGCTGCAGCCGGAACCCCCCGGCTCAGCCTCCAGAGCGCTGGCATGCACGCCTGTGCCGCCACAGCTGCCATCTCTGGACATTTCTGATTTCATTCTGGAAACATTTCCAGATTGGTGTTGAATTACAGAACAGAGCAAAACATCTTTTTTTTTCCTGATTTCAGTCAAACCCTGATGTTTGATTTTGAACGGGCAAGCGGGGCCCCAGATTTCCTGTCACCTTCCAATTGAAGAGCATCTTCAGTGCCCACGCCACCCCAGCTGGAGTGCGAGGAGCGGCCGCCTGAGGAGCCGAGACCTCAGCCGCTGGCCCGAGGGAAGCTTCTCACTATCTTTGAAACTCAGTAAGAGCAGCATAGAATTCTTGGTAAAACAGAGAGATTTCAACAGTATGTGCCTTAAAATTCCAGAGCTTACTACGATCAGAATCCCGGCGCTTAAAATGAAAAACACTCACGAACTGTGAAATAAAAGCCTACCTGGGAGATTCTGGAGGAAGTCACCAGATCCGGTTAGGACAGGGCCTTTCCCTGCCACACTGACCTTCGCTTTCCACCGGGAGACGAGGTTGTAAGTGGTGAGCCGAGGTCCCAGGACAGCTATAAGTAGGAGAGCACAGGGGTGCCAGCGAACCCCAGAAGAATGAAGGATGTGACTGTTCTTATCTAGGAAGCATTCCGTGATAGCACTCTCTGCGCTGCGTCCCGGGGAGTGTGGCTGGCGTGTGGCTGCTCTGTGGCTTTATGTGACAACACAAAGTTGGTCAGAAGCCAACAGGGAAGAGGTGACTTCCACCTCCTCGTCCTCCCCCGTTCCTCAGCGAGCTGTGCGTGCTCAGCGGCGGCCTGCCTGGACTGGTGGTTTCTCCTGGCATGTCCTGCCACTCGGGAATGTATTTGCACACAGGGATCGTGAGTGTCCCTCCACCCCCACCTGTGCCACGGGCTCCTGGTGGGTGGCAGCGCGTGAGCCTAGTGTTTATCTTCTCTACAGATCTGCAGGTGGCTTTCTTCTGACTTTCATTGTCTCCCTCCTCCCTCGTCTCCCTGAAAGTAGCTTTGCCTTTCTGGCACCGGGGCCGGGTTTCACGGAAGGCAGGTTTTCCACGGACATGAGATGACTTCAGGATGATTCACGCACCTTACAGTGTTGCACACTTTATTACTATTACAGTTACATTACAATATACGGTATATATATATATATATATATATATATATATATATATATATATATGACGCAGCTCCCCAGAGTCGGTGGGAACCTGAGCTAGTGTTCTGTGGGGGGTGATGGGAAACAGTGTCCCGCGAAGCCGGACCATCTCCGTTTTCAGCTCTCCGCAGCACCGACATCCCTGCCTCAGCCGGTCTCCACTTCTTGGGCTTTAGGTTCCCTTAAGGAGCACGCGGCCTGGACCCCCCACGCCCACACGGTTCCCAGGAGGTTGGGGCATGTGCCTTGGCTTACTACTCCCTCACCGAAACCCACCGCAGAGGCTGCGCGTCCCCTTCCTATGGTAACAGTGTGTGCGTGTGCACGTGTACAGTCCCCCCGGGAATGGGCAGCCACTTGGGCTGGTGCTTCATGTGCCTTTCCTGTGGCTGCCACAGACTCAGAGGAATATGGTAGCCGAGGGGCCCTAATTTGTCTGTCCCTATGAGTCACATTTTCATAATGGCTCCCTAAATTTGCATCACCTCTGGTACATTCTGTTTATGCTCATTTCTCAGAAGAGCTTCCTTTGTGTGTGGCGCTTGAGATCCCGCTCAGGGCCTACACGCTGAGCTCCACCCCTGGTCCCATTTTTATTAATTTTGAGATAAAGTCCCTCTAAGTTGCCACGTTTTCCAGGTTGGGTTCAAACTTGCAGTCCTTCCTCCGCGCTCCAGAGTGCTGGGATGACAGGCACTGTCATTACATTCCATGCTTATAGATATGACCTCCTAGGTTAAATAACATCTAATAACAACTGATTTGAGCTGTCATCTGAGGACAGCTCGGAGGACAGGTCCACCAGGGAGCCTGCCTGGGCTTTGGTAGGCAGGTAGACGTGAGCAGGAGCAGGCGGCAGGGGCCCAGGTACACGGGGGTTCATAAAGAAGAAAAGGAATGGAACTGGCTGTGCTGTGCCTGGCTGGCTGGCTCCCCCAGAGCAGACCACTGCTAGACAGCCATGAGCTGCAGGTGCTCGACTCTAACACGTGGAGTTAAGTGGTCACACGTGCAAGGACCACAGGACCTCAATCACTTAGTTTTACGAAAGGGGTCTGGTACCAGTGGGTCACCAGATGAAGGGTGTACATGCACCCTGGGCTCACCAAATCCCTTAGAAAAGGGACTTGACCTGAGGAGGGGGTCACTGTCATTTGAGGCAGCCCAACCTGTTACCGGGTTGTTTTTTATATTTTCAGCTGTAGCCAGTGTCACTGTACCTGTCTGGAGAGCGTGGTGTCCACAGCACCCATCCCGAGCCCCACTCACACGTTGTTAGGGAGGGCTGGGTGGTGAACCTGGACTGTGATGCTAGCCTGCAGATCATTCAGGAACGTTGCAGTGACAGGCAGCTCACACCACAGGCAGGCTTGTTGGTGAGAGGCCGGCTGGTAGGCAGCTGTGGGAGACCAGCACGGGAAGACGCACGGGGGCGAGCCTGAAGGGCGGTGGCCCAGGTTTCAGGCTGCCTTGCCGGGCGTAGGATTGGTTAGCCAGGCAGGCAGTTGGGGGCCCCAGAAGACAGTCTGGAGACACAAGAAACTATGTATCTTTTTCCATCCCAGGCCCACAAACATTTCCTGTAGTGGAGTCTGAATTCATTAAGAGCTCATGAAAATAGATCAAGAGAATTATGAGAACACACACGCACAGGTGAAATCACTCCAAAAAGCATAGGCAGCACAGTTAATGTAAGTCCCCTGGACACAAGCCTCATACATGTGCAACACATTCCATGTGATCCATTGCAAAGGAACCGTAACATGAGACTATGATCAAAATATGAGTTAAAATCACTGGCTGGTTTTCTAGCCAGCCAAATTTTTGGACATCCCACTCAAAGCATCTCTGTAGCTAAGGAGGTTTTTCTGTTGCTGTTCTTTTGACCTGTGGTTCTTTTATTCTTGTTTTCTGTGGAAGAGAGGTCACAGGGGATTACTGTTTCCCACGGTGGGATTAGCCTGGTGCTCCTCCTGCCTCAGCGTCCCACAGTGCTGATGATATAGGCAACTGGTTCTCACGCCCGGAAGCATCCTCTTCCACCTGCCTGGGCCACGTGTGCCTGGGTGGCCCACAGGTCTCCTCTCCTGTTACCAGCTGTGGGGTCGTGCCTTGGTTCTGCCAGATGGGATTTACCCAGCAATCGGTTTGAGTCGGTACCTAATCTTTGTCACGTACTGTTACGGACACTAGTGTAAAACCAACAAAAGCAAATCTTCCTGGAATGAACACATAAATAACTCCTGCGAGTTTCAGCGGCTGAGCATGGGGCAGGTGCTTGTGAAACATGCCTGCTGCAGAGGTAGGGGCCTGGAAGTGAGAGAAGGCGTTATCCGCAGCTTCCCTGTCCTGTAGCCTCTAGAGTTCTTCTTTTTTCTGTGGCTTTCATTGGAACAAAAAGTCAGAAAGAGCTAGGTGTGGTGGCACAGGTCTACAACCCCAGCTGCTGGGTAGGCTGTGGCAGGAGGACTAGAGTATGATATCCCTTGCTGGTGACATGCCTCGCTGGAGGTGCCCTGGAGCTCCAGGGCAGGTCATGCAGGGGGACCCACTTTCCGGGTGACATCTGGAGACACAACAGGCAGTTGCCTTGTACCTGCTCCTCCACCCCCTTCTGCCATGGTGGCCCTGCCTGAATCTCTGGAACTGGGGAGCCTAATTAACACCCCCCTTAAGTTGAAGGTGGCAAGGGCTGTGTCCCAGCAGTGGGTGCCCTGTGAGTTCACCCTGCTTCCTTCTCTCCTGGGGAAACTGCCCAGAGCAGCTGACCTGAACAAGGGAAGGGAATGTGGGGAGCGCTGGGGGTCCTCTGTGCATCATCGTCTCCCAACTTGGTGGGAGCGGCCTTCTAGCTGGCGACCTCTTCACCGGGAGAGATTGCTAGCCGCTTCCTGACTGCTGTCCCCCGCCAGCCTGTGTGTGCAGGCAGGATGTGCTGCCCGCAGAGCCCGCCGTGGCCACCAGTCGTGGGTCCTCATTGCTGTCGGCGGTCCCTTACTGTTTCTCAGTGTCAGTTTCCCCATCTGAAAGCGGGAGGATAAAAGCCATTCTATTTGCCACGCACCGAGGCGCCAGCCTCCGACCCCAGCCCTCTAGGAGGCTGAGGCAGGAGAACCGCACGTTTGAGGCCAGTCTGGACAACTTAGCAACATGGGGAGTCTCTGAGTCAGGATCAGAAATGAGAAGAGCAGGGACACAGCTCAGGGCGGAGGCCCAGCGTGCAGAGAAGGCCGAGCCAGGCCTCCCTGCCTGGCAGAGCCGTGGGTGCGCTGTGAAGCCGGTTGGTGAGCTGGTGCGGGGCGCGTGGTAGCTGCCCGATGGGCTCCGTGGTTGTTACACATTTCCTTTACGATGGAAAAGTACATGTAGGTTTTTATAACTGGGCCACATGCGTTTCCTCTTTCTGTGGGCGAAGGGATGTGCTCAGAGTTGCGGTTCCCCCTTCCCCATCGTCCCGGCGGAAGTCACAGGCCTTCCTGCGCTCGGCTTCCTCAGTGCTTTGGGTTATTCCAGAATATTTTACCCAGTTTCCTCACATCTCTGTCTTTCCTTGTCTCTGTCAAGCCCAGGACCTTCATTCTGAGCACATCTCCAGCTCATTTTTACTTTTTGAAATTTGAGACCAGGTCTCACAAAGTTGCCCAGGCTGGGCTTGAACTTGTCCTCCTGCCTCAGCCTCCCACGTCACTGGGATTACAGACCTGTGCCACCAGGCCTGGTTGTGGTGGTTTCCTCTCATTTTTGTGGTACTGGGGACGGAGCCCAGGGCCTGCACACTGAGCTACATCCTCAGTTCTTTATGAAGAATGTGTGAAATGAAGGTATTTGCACCTGCCGTTGGGGAGGGGTGGGTGAAGAACCGACCGGTTTCTTTCCGCCTCTAACCCACATGGGTGACGGAAATGTGCTGGCAGGTTTTTCAGTGTGGATGCTTCCCAGATTTCAACAATAATGATTATTTCTTTTTTTGAGACAGGGTCTTGCTCTGTAGTCTGGGCTGGTCTTGAATTCACTGTGTATCCCAGGCCGGCCTCCTGTCTCAGCCTCCCGAATTCTGGAATTACAGGAGTACATTACCAATCCCAGTTTATGTGGTGCTGGGGAATCAAACCCAGGGCCTTGTGTGTGCTAGGCAAGTACTGTAACCATAGAACTGTGCCCCCAGCCCAATACCTTTTTCATTTTTCCCTTTGTTTTATTGATATGTTGATTATTATACATTTTATTCATTATATATAATACATAGTATTTACGTTAAACTCGAGTATTTTGTGCACATATATATTGTGTCAAAATTACAAACCCTTCTCCCTTTTGACCCTCCCACACCCTCCCTCCTAACTCCCACTCTCCCCCCATTTAGCTTCACAAAATGACTGTGTTCTGGGTTCCTCATATTACAGAAACCATTTGATAGTCAGCCTTCTGCGTCTGACTCCCTTCACTGAGCATTATGGTCTCAGATTGCATCCATTTACCTACAAAGGCCTCAAAACTATCTGTCTTTATAGACATGTAGTATTCCATTGTGTACATACACCACCCTTTGTGTATCCCTTATTCTGTTGATGGGTATGTTGGTGTCCTCCACATTTTAGCTATTGTTAGTTGGGCTGCTGTGAACATGGGTATACATGTTTCTGCCTTATATGATGCTGTTGACTCTTTTGGGAAGATTCCCAGAAGAGGTATTGCTGGATTAAAGGGGAGATTTATTTTCAGCCTTTTGAAGAATTTCCACACTGCCCTCTGTAATGGTTGTACCAGTCTATGTTCCCACCAGCAGTGCAGGAGGGTTCCTTTCCCCACAGCCTTGCCAGCACGGATTGCTGTTCGAGTTCTTGATATACGCCATTGTCTCGGGGGTCAGATGGTATATTAGTGGGATTTGACATGCATTTCTCTAATGGCTGAGGACGTTGAACATCTTTTTGTATATTTTCTGCCCATTCAGATACCATTTTCCTTACCTGCCTCTTCAGAGACTGGGAGGAAGGGTATGGCAACTGTCCCCAGAGTGCGTCACTGCGTAACCCCTTAAAGGGCAGGCATTGCTGCCTTCTGTATCTCACTAACACCCACTGGCAACAGTGCAAGGAGCGTGAGGCCTGGAGGTGGTCACGCAGCCGACACGGTACATAGAAAGTCCCTCGGACGCTCAGGTCTGATCTGTGAGATCTCCTGCGTGTCCTTCGGTCAGGGACGGGAGAAAATAAACATGGAAACAGAGGAAGTGAACTGGATGGTCAAGATTTTTTTCCCCAGAATCAGTTAATGTCACTTCTGTATCTTTCCACTGAGGGAGGAAGGGCAGTGTGTGACGTCCCCCTAGCTAGTCCTAGCTCCTTTCTGGACCTCAGTTCGTAGAGAATAAGGGTGGGCCGAGTGACACCGGAAGCCGCTTCTGCTCTGTTATCGAGACGTCAGCCTCCCAGCCTTTGTCTGTGTGACTGGAGTGATGGGCACAGAGTTCCTGGGTGGGGAGGGCCGGTACCCAAGTCACCTTGCCCCCAAGTCTGCCACCAAAGACAAGGGACACAAAGCACAGGGAGGCTGCCCACGTTGCCTGCCCCAGGTCACATGATGTGACTGCTGCAGGCAGAGGTCACACACAGGTGTCAGGAGGACTTCTTTTGGAGGGGAGGGACTCAGGCATCTCCCTGTGATCATGGAGCCAACAGCCAGAGATGTCTTGTGACAGTAACTCATATGTTGGGATGCATCACGTGTTTTGAAAATAAACTAATCAAAAGAGGTGTGTTTTCTCTTGTGGCAGGAAGGAGAAATTCTGGAGAAAAAGTATGTGTTCCTGGTCCAGTGGCACAGGTCTGTCATCCCAGCACTCTGGGAGGCTGAGGCAGGAGGATCACAACATCAAGCCTTGCCTGGGCACCCCCGGGCACCTTATCAACTTAGCAAGACTGTTTCAACACTGAAAGGTGGGCTTGGGATGTAGCTGAGTGTGAAGGCCCTGGGCTTGATCACTGCTACCACATGCGCGGACACACACACACACACACACACACGAAGGGTCAGAAAATATTCACAACTTCAAAGGGGACTAGTAGTCCGTCCCCCCCCCCCCCAGCAGGGACATCTGTGCCGGGGTGTCTCCGCAGCTCACGTGGTACTGTAATTTGCTGAGGTCTCAACGTCCCAGACAACGGAGGCAGTACCTGGGCGTTGCCCGCTGTTGTGGCCTGTTGCTTCTGTGGTGGATTGTCCGAAAACTTCAGACCCTTAAGCCACGGGAAGGGACTGCTGACATGGCTTCCTAGCCGGGCGGAGACCGGAAGCTCCTCAGAACAGAGGAAACGGGCCGCCTCGGTTTCTGCTGACCCGGCGAGCGTCTGCCCATCTGCGCCTGGCAGAGAGACGCCGCAGAGACGGGCTGCACAGCGCTCAGGGCGCGATCTGCGAGCCCAGACTCCGATGGGGTGGAGGAGACACAGCGCTCACGGAGAGCGAAGTTGCAGAGATCCGGACGGTGCGGAAAGTCACGGAAGTGTCTGGCCGTCCATATGGTTTGCTCCCTGCGGGCTTCGCAAGCCCGAGTGGCACTGGGGGACGGCGCCTGCGGCGTCCTAGGTGCTGGCACGGGCTCCCGGAAGCCCCAGATGGCTGCGTCCTGGACACGCCTGGGCTGATTCACACTGCGCGGAGGAAGCCCAAGCGAAAGTCCACGCACCACTGGCGCGTGCAGAGCGCGTCCGGAAGGGTGGCGGCCTGGGCTTGGCGAGGGCTCGGTGCACGGTTCCTCCGTGTCCTCTGTGGGCGCCAGCTGGCAGGCAGTGTGTCGTTGTGCCTGCAGACTGGAAGGCTTCCGGAATTCACGCAGAGCCGTTACTGTGGAGTGTCACCCCGCAGCCAGTGCCCCGGCATCTGCTGATTTTCCCTGTGGCACTGGGATCAAGGCCACGACTGTCTACTGAGCTGTATTCAGCACGACGGGAGGCTGAGGCAGGAGGGCCCCGTGTTTAAGCCCAGCCGTGGCAACTCAGCGAGATTCCGTCTCATAAATAACTTTAAAAAGGACTGGAAATGTAGCTCAGTGTGACAGCCCTGGGCTGGACCACCAGTTTCATAGAAAGGAGGAGGAAGGGAAGGGAGGGCGGAGGGCTTTCCGGGCCCTGTGCGGCGCTGCGTGGGAGGCGCGGGACGCCGCGTGTCCTCGCCGTTGCCTGCTCTGGGACCGTGGGGACACTGTGCTTCTCGGCTGCCCACCCGTGTCACCTTTCATTGCTGGAAGTACAGGCCGGCCTCGCTCCAGGGTGCCCCGCTGCGCCCGCCGCCGGAGGGGGCGGCCTCCCGGGTGCGGATGCCAGCAGACGGTGCCCGTGTGGCAGCTGCTGGGTGCTGGCGTGGCCCATGGCCACAGGGCCCAGGGCTACGGCCCCAGCTCTTGCAGGGACAGTGAAGAGGTTTTAGTTTCCTTGAAATCAGATAAAAAACCAAACCTTTTAGTTCCAGGATGTTTTATAGATAATATTAAGATATACATATATCTCTCAGTAAATGAAGCATAATTGTTAGGTGCCTCTGTGCGTGCGCGTGTGGTCCGGGGGAAGCAGCTCAGGGTTTTCACACTGAGCTGCGTCTTCATCCGTTTTTAATTTTTGATTTTGAGACAGGTCTCCATAAGTTGCTGGGCTTGAACTTGCATCCTACTGCCTCTGCCTCCCAGAGTGGGGAAATTACTGCCGGCACCACTAGGCCCCAGTGATTTTTGTGCCCCTTATATATGAATATGTAAAACATAAATTTTAGTTGGGTTTTTTTTAATAGAGGAAGGAGTCCACAAAGACGAAGATCTGCCGGCTCAGGTGGCTCCTACGATGGCCCAGGTGGACGGCGTTCTGGGCTCCGAGCACTTGTCTGGAGGGCATTCTGTGTCGGGGTGGGAGGCGGAGGTTGAGGGCACCGGGAATGGGCGATGCTAGGCAGCGAGCAAAAGTGATGCTGGGAGGTGCACTGGGTTTCCTGATGACATGAGCGTTCGTATGTGTCTTTGGTGCAGACCTTGAGTCCCCAGCGCTGTGCCAGATGCTCCCTAGCAAAGGCACACCCATATTTTACAGTTCTCTTCATGCTGTGGCTTGGACTGTGAAAGTCCCCAAGCGCCCACAGAGTGCTGAGGTCTCGGTCAGCAGTCTGAGCTGCCCTTAGGACGCGGTGGGATCTTTAGGAGGCAGGGCCTAGCAGGAGGGACTGGGTCACTGGGGTGTGGCCTCTCCTCTTTGCTCTGTGGCTTTGATTTCTGGCTATTTTCATGAATAACTGTGAGAACTACCTTCAATCTCTGGCCTCAGATTATAACATGGAGTTGGAAGGGTTAGTCCAGAGAGCTGTCACGTCTTGGCGATCTCATCTGACGGTTTTACTGTTTTATTCCCACCTAACAGCATCAGTGTTCATGATGTTCATGACGACACCACTTCATACACTGAGCCCTTCGCATGAAGGCATATATTTAATTTCTAAGACAACAGTATGAGTTGTATGGAGCGATGGGGTACTCTTACTTCTATTTGATAAGTCAAGTCACTGAGGCTCAGAACTGTCCACATTTATAAAGTTAATGGGCCAGGACCCGTGGTGCAGGCCTGTAATCCCAGCACTCTGGGAGGCTGAAGTGGGAGGATCACAAGTTTGAGCCCAGCCTCGGCAGCATAGTGACTTAGGGAGACTCTGTCTCAAAATCAAAACAAAAAGTGGGCTGGAGGTCTGGCGTAGTGTGCAGACTTGGGGCTTGGTCCCCGGGACCGCATGTCACAATGTCACTAATAACCATGGGACGAGTGCAGGCTTGAATCCAGTGCCCTACACTTCCTGCAGGCTCCGGCTCTCTGTCACCAAGCTCGTTCCTGGGCGCCCTGTGCGTGCACACTGCGTGGCTCCTGGTTTCAGCCTTTCTAGACTTCAGGGAATCTGTATGGTCAGTGCCAAAGTGTGTTCCCGATTTAAGCTGCTTCACTCTGAGTTGCTGGGTCTTGGACTCAGTTGCCATGAGGAATCAATCAGTTGTGATTTTTTAGCTGGAAGTTTTATGCTGTTATAAAACCTGAGAAATCAATATAAACCATCATTATTAGCAGTAAACCCTATGCTAATGAGTATACTTTAAGATATTAGGTAATTACAGAGTATGCTGGGAGCAGCAATTATGATCCTAAAATAAAACTAATTTCAACTAATTAGAATGCACAGCGCCCCAGGCCTGCTGGGAAGCATTTTTTAAGGCTATATTTAAATAGCCAGTTGATTGTTTGGGGTCGTGGTTATGAAGTCCAGTTAATTTCTATTCTAAATTAGTCAAAGGAGTTTTGTTACAGCAGCAAGTACTGACTTAGACAAATGTATATGATACCCATTAGCATAGCCAGAGAGGAAGAGTTCTCAAATGTCCCCTGGAAGTCTCCTGTGATGAAAATAGCTGGATCTTGGGGTGCTGTGTCTGTCACTGGGTTCATGTGTTGCTGAGTTCCATGGCTGAGTGTGCTGTTAGAAGGTGGGTCTGGTGACAGGTGGATTGCTGGGTGTGATGTGGAAGAGTGTGTTCTCGTCCTTGGCTCCTCCCCCTTCTCTCTGCCTCCTCGTGCGGGGGTGGGGTGGGGTGGGTGAACTGCTGTCTTCCCCAGGCCCTTCCGCAGGCCCCTCTGCCTTGGAGCCAGTCAGCCATGAACTGAACCCGTGGAACCTTGAGCCACAATGAGCTTCTCGAGTCCAGGGTGCTGCCTCTTTTGTCTCAGCTACACAAACTGACTGCTGCAAAGGGTTAGGCTCTTGTAGGCGAGAACAGAGGTGTCATGGGAAGTACAGAAATATGACATTGGTTGACATTAATGGCCTCCACCAGATGCTCAGTGCGAGTTGTCACCTTCCTTTCTCACACCATGTCCCTGGGTAAGAGCTTCCAGGGTGAGCCTGAGCTTCTACGTTGTTGGTTCTGTTGACCTGGGTCTCTGGTGTCCACAGAAGGACTTCTCCCATGGCAACTGTCTGCATGGCTCAAGTTATAAGCAGCCTTGCTCCTGTCCCTGTCCTAGACTGCCAGCCTCCTGAGATATCCAAGCACTTCAGCTTCTACAGCGACCTTGTTGGTGCTGGCTGGAGTTGTGCTCACCAGCATTCTCCAGAGGCAAAATATGTGGCATCAGCTTCTGTGGCTGGAGTCGCTCTGGTGGTGGACTTAGAGTCGTCCCTACAGGTATTGCCACAGCCGTCACGGGCTCCACGTTGCCTTTAAAGCAGAGGAATGGGCCCTCAGTGGGAGCATTCTGTGAAGGGTAACAAAGTTCTTCATTTCAAAAAAGAGTGTGCCCTTCTACCATCTCTCTTCTATACTCATTGAAATAAGCGTTGGTCTTGAGTATTTTGGGCTATAGGTTTGTTTTTCTTTCTCAGACAGGATGTTTGTGAGCTGGATTATTTCAGCCATTTCTCTGGGTTTGGTGCTGTGAGACTCCTAGCTCTTCCCCAAAGTCAGGAAGACCAGGAAAGGTCGACATTTTGAATTGATTCAGGACATCATGGCTGCCAGGACAGCATGCCTACAGCCTCAGGAAAGACTTTCAGAACCGCCTCAAGAGGTGCAGGGCGGTGGGCGTGTCTGAGTGAGGGGGGAATTGGTGACGATTCATGGCAATGTGTCTTTTACTGTAATAACATCTTAAAAAATATTTTAAGTGCTCACTGTGCACTTTGGTCACGCCTCATCTTCTTACTTACTTTAGTGTACCACTGGTTATGTGGTTCTCTGATGTGTTTTGTATCTCCTGCCTGCTTCCTCTCAGTAGACTCGTTTTTTGGAGGAAGGGTCTTGGTTTACCGACGTGTTTGAGGAGCACAGGGTGTTCCCCCTCGTCGGAAGGTATGTGAAAAAACCTGCCATGTGGGTAGACGGAAGGACCAGTATTCTAGAAGGTAGTCAAGCAGGTAATTTTGGGAGCCACCGAGGAGGGCAATCTCCAAATTCACAAGGAAAATACAAGTTCAAGTGAGAGGCGCCAAATGAAAGCCTCATAGCTTCTGACGGGGGCTTCAGCGTTTTTATTCACCAACATTCTGTGTGGAGATGACCTTAAATCATCCTCTGAAGTGTTTTTCTGAAAAAAAATACACTAAAAGATTCCAGCTATTTTTGGGTTAAGAGCACTGAGAAATTAGTATCTTACTCAGGACTCACTGAAAATAGGGCATTCTCTCTGTGTCTGAACTTAAAAGGGAGCGCCACCCTGGCAAGTCCCAGACCGTGCGACTTTACAGATGCTCCTGGTTGGTCTGGTGACTGTGGCACTGGGGCCATCGCGGCCCTTAGGCCCAGCTGCGCCAGGATCTCCCTGAACAGCCCAGGCTCGGCTGCTACTGTGGTCCTCCTGGCTCTGCCTCCGGAGAGCTGAGGCAACAAGTTGCCCCCGGGCCCGACTTTATATACGTGTTTAAGAAGACAAACTTAGGATTTAATGTGTTGCCTTTTAAATACCAATCTTTTCTTGGCATTTCTTCTTTGAACTCAGTTCTGCCAGTTGAGAGCCAGTGCAGTGTCTTTTCTCTTCTTTTCTTTCTTCCTTCTTTTTTCTTTTTTTAAGAAAGAGACACTTTAGAAATTGTAAAATTAGGAGTTAAACATCTATTCTTTCCCAGTGCTCCTTAGAAACTGTAGACTTAAAAAGTTCAGCCTTTCTTCCCTCTAATGGCTAAATTTAATCACTAAGAAACTAATGGGCAAATGCTTTACGAACAACAAAATACCCCGTGAGCGCAGTGGAATGCTTTTTGCGGCCCAGAATCCCGGAACTGGGTGAACTTGGGTCATCTTGACCCAAGTAGGACCAGGGCAGCCACGGGAACTGAGGGCCCAGGGAAACACAGTCAGGCCTGCGGCTCTGCCTCTGCTGGCAACAGCTGGGCTCCTGCTACAACCTGCATTCGCTTGTGTTGGCTTGTGCCGGGGCTGGTGGGAGGAACTGTGTTGGTGACGAATCGCTGCCACCTTGCGGGAGCAGCAGGGACTGCAGGCTCAGCTTGAGGCTCGGAGGGCTTGCCTGGCGTGCACAAGGCCCTGTGCTACCCTCCAGTACCACAGAAACATTAGCTGGTCATGGTGGCACACGCCTGTAATCCCAGCACACGGGAGGGAGGCTGAAGGAAGAGGGTTGCATGTGTCCATGGCTTGCCTGGGCTATGGAGTGAGATCAGGACCAGGCTTGCCTACAAAGCAAGACCCTGTCTCAAAAAAAAAAAAAAAAAAAAAAAAAAAAAAAAAAAAAAAAAAAAAAAAAAAAAAAAAAAAAAAAAAGAAAGAAAGAAAGAAACGATAAGACACTGTTATAGAAATACCTTTAAGATGTTTATCTTATAGGAAGCCAGCACACACTGGAGCCACACACGCAAGTGAGCGCCATACCATTTCTGGCCTGTCCACAGGGGCAAGGACAGTAATGCGTCGGCAATAAGGAACATCAACAGCCTGAATGAAAAGTGTATGTGGTCACATGTCAGGCTGCCTTGCCAGGTAGGTTGTTCAGTGGAAATATGTCTCTAGAAAAAAATCCCCAAATTCATCAAAGGTCACATTGACCTGGAAGTCAAATATTGTAGGGTTAATGTTGAATATAATTGTTATTTCCTGTTTTATTGATGGTTATATTAATGGAAGGGAAGTGTAAAAATTAAATCACAAGTAACTTTAAGAAGAAGAATGAGGCATGTGCCACTGAACAATGACTTTTGGCCCTGTGACAAAAAATAGAATTCAGTTTAATTCAACTTAGCAAGAGGATTCATGTTGGTAGCTAAAATGACCCAAACACGGTAACAGACAAGTTAAAAATGTGTGTCTTAGCTAAAAAACAAAAGGCAGGACCTCGTTGGAGGTTGGTGACTGGGGACATGACCCAGAAGGGTGTATTTTTGGCTCCTGCCCTTCCCTCCGCTCTGCCTCTGGTCACTGTGGTAGACAGTTTCCCTCCCCATGACCTTCCACTGTGCTGTCATTGCCTCGGCACCAGCCAAGCATGGACTGAACCCACCAAAACCATGAACCAGAATGAACCTCTCCCCCTTCGTGTTGTGGTTGTTAGGTGTTGTGTCTTGGTGACAGGAAAGTGTCTGGTATAGGTGGATATGAGGGCAGGATCTTAAAACAGAGATGCAGTAGGGAGGGGATATTATCCTCAATGCTGGCACAAATGTCAGGGTGTCCCATACACTGTGTAGGAGAAGCAATCTTAGAGTTCATAGGCACAGATGAAAATAAGGAAGAGTCTGAAAATAAGTGATGTGTAGGCAGGTGACACAAATATGATGGTTATCCCACAGAAGTCAGTGGCATGACATCAGCTTTCTAATTCATACAGGAGTCTTATGCATATGGTGACCAGCTGCCATCCATTACCACTGAGGATGGAACCAAAGAAGAAGGGTCTGAACTTTGGCTGTTGGGCTTCGGGTAAGTCTCAGGAATAATATCTTCACAGCGAAGCTTGTAAAGTCCTAGCAAATTCCTGAGAGGCATCGCAGAATCTCCCTGTATGAGGCTATCTGTTAAGATCATGAAGTGCTTCACCACCTTCCAGACAGCAGACCGCAACTCCAAATCTTGTCTTTATGAGGCAGTGTGACCAGATACAACACTTCTCCACCCAGCTAGATGTCTGTAGTTGGTTTTACGACATTTCCTTTTATAGAAAAATGACTTTTTAGTTATTGAAAATTTTACCTATACCAGTCTATTTTTCTATGGAAGGGGCAAACACTATTCTGTATTTTGTTTAAAAATACGTGTGGCTCTTGTTTATTGGTGTTTAAAAGTAGTAGAATTTTGTTAGATTTTGAGTCACAATTGAGATTGGCTCCTTCCTCGTTCAGGAAGACAGTCTGATAGCTTTATTTTGATGAATGTTTTATTCTGTTGCAACTCTGTCACTTGTCTAGAAGATGTGATAAGTATTGTTTTCATATGGAGAAAATATTTAAGCTGCCAACCAAGTGGAGGTTGGAGACTCCTTGCCACAGGAAGTGTTTTGTCTTTGCTTTGTACACATGTAAGCACGTATTTTACTTTTGAAAGAAGGTGTGGTAGACCCTAACTCTGTGCATGTGAACCCAGCTCTGTGTGTTTGTTCTTCCTACTTGTGTAGATCAGGTCAGGTAAGTTAAGTGTGAGACTTGTTCACACATGGGGAAAGTTAATAAGCATTAATGTTCCATTCTTAATTCTTCAAAGAGGCAATTATACTGGCTATAGTTTTACTGTTTTTACAAATGAGTTTTTGTTTAATTTATGACATAATAGCACTTCTTTGCTTATGCAAAAATGTCAGGTTTAATACTGGCTATGAGGATTTCCCATGTTATCTTATTAATAATTTTCAGAGCTTAATACATGTTATTTTATAAAACATATCCCAGATCAGTCTAGCATTTCACACAGGGTCCACTGGTTGTAACTGAGGGAGTCAGAATGAGCTCTCAGGAATGCTGTGGACTGAAGGTTTCCCAGAGTTCTTTGTTTCTGGGAACAGGTTCTAACCCCGGGCTCCCGTGGGTAACTCTTGTGGCGGGTGCCTAATGTCTCCGTCACACGCTAATTGGGGACATCAGAGGTTAGCACAGTCTCCTTCTCTGATGTCTATTCTTTTCATGTACATAATTGTGAATGGAATTTCCCAGAAAAAATTGCCGCGTCTGCCTCCAGGATCCCATGAGGTGAGCTGACTGGAGAGGTTGGAATGTTGCGTGTCTGATTTATTCTGGGCCTGCTAGCCCCTTTTGGGGCCACACTGCTGTCCCGCTCTGTGCCTAACCTGACATTCCTGAGATAACTGAGTAAGCCCCTTTGGGATGTCTGAGCAGACCCCCCATTCCCTCCAACCCGAGGGCTAAGAATGTCATCGGACGGTACCTGAGGCCTACGGCCCGAGTTTCCCTGCTTCAGGGAAAAGTGCCTCAACTTACAGGTTCTCCTCTGTAGAAACAGTGTGTGAAACGCCTGCCTCATTGGCGTGTGGCTCTGGGTAACTCGAGCCTGTATGGCCTCCTGCGTGTCTCCAGAATACACTCACTCTCACTCTCTGAGGCGAGAGCAGCCCTTCAGTATTGACAGGTGACGTAGTCATGGAAGACAGCTGAGGCCTCTCCTGGAGTGAAGGGCAGCCACGCTTGGTGCTCATAAGCCTCCCTGGGCTCGGGATTCCTGTCCTGTAACCCAGGCCCCTTCGTGTGTGGGTCCCCGGCCCCCCTGAGCTGCCCTGTAAGCACTGTCAGGACACTGAAGCAAAGTGTGCCATTGGTGTCGGTGTGAGGGATAAACCGGCCGCCGTCCCTGACCCGGCGTCTGTGTTCTCCATCAGCATCCTCAGCACCATGGCGGGCCGACTCCTTTACCCGGGTGGGTGCGTGTGTTCGTTCCTCATAGGCTCGTGCCAGCGCTCTACACCGCTCTGACTAATTCATGTAGTTAGCTACTCCCAGCTCCGCCACAGAAGACAACAACGGAAAGGGAGAACACGGAACAGGTTGTGTATGTGATGTTCAGGACGGCAGAGGACGGCACCCGCGCGGGTATGCCGGCCCCGTGAAAGGCCAGGATTCGTCCTTCCCCAGCGCCCGTTTTAGGCTTCTCTTCCGACGTCTGTTATGCAGACCTCTTGTTCCTGGTTGCCCTTACATCGGTGAGTTCTTTATTTTCCTAATGTGAGGACTCAGTGACACAATATGCACTGGAATACAAGCCCCACATTGACAAAACTCAAGAATATCAATGTTGACGATAAAGTAAGTTACAGAATGCAAAAGAGTGGGGGTCGTTTATATTAAGACCGATACATCCTAGTTCTATATATTCATGTGTGCGTGCCAGTGTCCCTGTACCTGAGAACCCCAATGGCAAGATCATGTGACTGTAATGACGGGTGTGATGCAATCATAACCATGAAAGCTGGAGCCACATCACCACTGCGAAACGTGTTCACGTGTTGATCACGTCCTGTGGGGGTCTCAGTCTGTAATGCGGGCTGGTCCTGAAGTGATAGTTCTTTTGTAGTGTACTTTTTCTTCTCTTTTTGGCTATGTTAATTAAAAAAACCTCATCACAGACCCAAAGCTTGAGATGTCCTTGAAAGGACTGAGGGTTTAGTTTAAGGTCTGGCTTTGTGTTCCAGTGTGGAGCTCCTCTTCCTCTGTGGAGAGAAACAGTTCTTCGGTGGCGGCAGTCAAGGCGTAAACACATTGAGTAGTGCTGACAAAGACCTGGGTTGACAGTTAACATTATTCACAGATTGGATTCTAATGTTATTCTCTCCCCCTTTGACCCAGAGCCACCTTCTGGCAGAGCATGTCAGCGCTGGGAATCTAAATGTCTCTTCTGAGCCCTCATTAAATGAGGTTCCCACGTAGTTAACATTCTCCACCAGAACCCCAACAATAAATTCCTTAACAGCAAAACTTGGGTACATTTTGTGACCCCATTATCTGAGAACTTACGAATATAAATCAAGTTGCTGGCTCCAGATCTTGTTTTTGAGTTTTAAACTTTCAGACTGGCTTTTCCAGTGAAGACCAAATGTGTCTTGGCTTTTCTACCAAAAATAACTCTTTAGCTTTGAGAAAGAAAGAACAAATGAGATAATGGGGTGGGGAGAGAGAGCTGTAGAAAGGAGTCCAGCAGCAGTGACACGGTGAGGCTGGGCTCAAACTTGTGATCCTCCTGCCTCAGCCTCCCAGAGTGCTGGGTTTGCAAGCCTGTGCCACTGGACCCAGCCACTGCGTATTTTCTTTATCCATTACTTCCTTGATGAGCGTCAGGGTTTCTTACATGTCTGGGCCATTGGGACTAGTGCGGCCACAACCACGAGAGGCAGATATCTCTTCAATGTGCTGACTTTATTTCCCCTTGGGTAGGGACTCATAGGAGGATCTGGGTCTTACCGTAGCTGTATTTTGAGTGTTTTGAGAAAATTTCAAACTGTTTCTCCTGGTAGCTGTACGAGTTTACATTCCCACACCAGAGTGTAAGCGCTGCCTGTTGTCCAGGTCCCCCCACCGGCAGCCTTGGCTCTGGTTTGTTGCTGTGCCAGAATACCCTACACCTACAAGTTAAGTGAGGAGAGGTTGACTTCAGCTCACAGTTTCAGGTGGCCTCATGCAGGCCATTCATGGTCATCACACAGTCCGTTCGTGGTCACCTGGCAGTAGTGGAGGCAGACGGCAGAGGTCTAGCGGGAGAAAAGCTCTTCACAGCGTGGCAGGGAGAAGGCTAAGTGAGGAGGGAGTGAGGTGATGTCTGGAGACTCAGGCCAGGCCACAGCCTTCCCAGGAAAACTAACAGTGTCTCTTCTTCCTTCCCTTACTTGGCTCCAGGTAGGCCCACACATCCAGGTGGGTGCCCCTCCTTGGTTTCCTGGCCCACAAATCAAAAGCACACACCTGAAAGCTCTGCCCTGGGTTCCTCCCAGTCTCAACAAGTTGACACAATCCCTTCAGGTCAAGCCCCACCCACCTGCCCCTTCTGGCCAGGCCTCACCTCCCAGTAACACAGGGTTCCATAGGTATCCCACTACATCCAAATGCATGACTCTTTGGGGGAGCTATACCAGATCCAGATCATCACCCTGGCATTTGTTAACCTCTGGACTCTTGATAGCAGCCATGCTGGCTGGGACGAGGGGATAGCTTGGTGTGGTTGTCAGCTGCATCTCCTTGGTGGCCGACGATGTCCAGTGTTTCTTCACACACCCATTGGACATCTGCATTTATTCTTTTGAGCAATGTCTTTTTAGATCATTTGCTCATTTTCAGTGAGATTTTTGTGGTTGAGTTTTTTTCTAATTGGCTTGTCATCTATGAATCTCTTGCCAGATAAATAGTTTGCAGTTATTTCTTCCCGCTCCATGGTTGTCTCTTCAATCTGTTGACTGTTTTCTTTACTAAAGCTTATTTCCATATAATCCAAGCTGTCTGCTTTTGCTTTTGTTATCTGTTGCTTTTGTGAGGCCTATCTAAAATAATCATAGCCTCTACACATATCCCAAAGTGTTTCCCTTATGCTTTATTTTAGAAGCTTTACAAATTCAGGTCTTACATCTACATCTTTTATCTTAAGTTGATCTTGATATGTAGCAAGAAGTAAATGTCTACCTGGTTTCCTTAGCATGCCATGTTAGGGAGGCTTCCCTTTCGTGATATGTCTTACATACTTTTTCATTGCTGGGACATAACACTCAACACCCTCAGCTTAAAGAAGGAAAGGTTTGTGATAGCTCAGTTTTGGGAGATTCCAGTCTTTTCATGAGCAGCTGGAAATGGTGGAGGGGCCTAGGTGAGGGCCTCATTAGGGAAAAGCTGTTCATCCCATGCTAGACAGGAAGCAGAGTGTGAGAGAGAAAGGGTGGAGCTAGTATATACCCTTCCAGGTCATGCTTTAGTGACCCACCCTTTCCGGGTCAAGCCCAAATGATCTGCACCTTCTAACCAGACACTTCCTCTTAATAGCATAGGAAATCAGCAAATTGACTCTCTTTGTTAAATTACCTTCCAAAAATGAGACTTTGAGGACATTACAAACCATAACATGTTTTTGCTGTAGTATCAAACAAAAAAATATATATTTATTTATAGCTGGGCTATCTGCTCTGTTACATTTTGGTGCAGATAACATGCTTCTTTAATCACTACAGCTCTATGTTATGTTTTCAGAAGTTATTGTGATTTGTTCTTTTGATTCAAGATAGTGTATTTGCAGTTTCCATGTGAATTTTAGAATTGTTTTTTCTATTTTTATGATGGATATGACTGATAATTTGCTGGGGAATGAATCAAATCTATAAATTATTTTGGATAGCATGAATATTTTCACAATATTAGCTCTTCCAATCCATAAGTGGGAAGTCTACATTTTTTCCTTAGTTTCTGTCCTATTTTAATAATTTTCATTGTAAATGTCATTTGCATCCTTGGCTGAATTCATTCCTAGGAGTTTTTTCCTATTTTCTTTCATTCTTTTTTTGGTAGTCCTTATGAATGTGATTCTGTTCTTGACTTTTCTATACACAGACACACACATATAGTGGATGTGTTGCATTGGAGCATATCTCTTTCTTCAGCTCTAATACTGTTTGTTTTATAAACTTGAGTGCTCATGCATCGGCTGCGCATTCACGAACAGTTACCGTGTCTTGTTAAGTTGAAGCTTTGGTGATTATATAGTGGCTTTGTCTCCTTTTACGGCTTTTTTTGCAGATCTGTTTCACCTGATAGGAGTGTACCTACTTTTGTTTGCTTTGCGTCTCTGTTTCTGTGCAACACCATTTCCCACACCTTCACTTGGAGGCGATGGTTCTCTTTACAGGTGACGTGAGGTTCTTGTAGGCAGAGTATTGCTGGGTCTTTCTGGTGGCTTTATTTTGTTTTATCCACTCAGCCAGGCTGTATCATTTAACTAGGGGGTTCATTTGAAGGTACTATTGATATGCAAAGACTCAGTCTTGTTTTAATTGTCTTGTGGATGTATTGACTATTTTTTGTGCACTTGGCTTTGTTGCTTATTTTCTTATTGGAGAGGTTTCCTTCTTGTCTTTGTAATTTGACACTTCTCCATATTGCAAGTTTCATTCTTTTTCTGTCTTGTGTATCCACTTTTATGTGGCCTTTCTGTACGTTTTCATGGTGACAGCTATTTTTCTTTCACTTCTAGATATGGGACCCCCTTTAGCATCTTCAGGAAGGCCAGAGTCTGGTGATGACAGTGAATTCCTCACCTTTTGCTTCTCTTGAAAAGTCTCTGTCCGCCATTTCTGACGGGCAGCTCTGCTGAGTATACCATTCATGGTTGGCAGTTTTTCGTTTGTTTTCCAGAACTTTGAACACTTCATCTCGTCATCTCTTGACATAAACAATGAGAACACTCATGTAGCTCAAGTGTGTGTGTGGGGGGGGGGGGCTCACTGCATGCAGGCAAAGCAGCAGGGGTGCACCTCTCAGCCCCCCAGCTGTGTCAGGGAGACACGTCCTTGTGCCTGAGTGTGCCCCTGTGGCACATGTGTGCCTGGGGCCTGAGAGCCACGTGGAGTTCCATGGGCTGTGCAGGGGTGGCTATTCCAGGAGGACTTGCATGCAAGGCTCACACGCGTAGGAGGGGACAGGTATGTGGGCAGCATGGGGCACACCTGCTTGTCAGTGGTGCTTGTGAAGGATCAGGTCATTCTGGCAGCAGCAGGTCTGGGTAGGTGTGTCAGTCATAGTTACAAGGACAGGCCAGGTTGGGTCTAAAAAGGAGTGGACAGCCTGAACGTGCTCATCCACCGGGGAATGGGCAGCTTAGAAATGAAACCGAAAAGGATTCCAGGTAAAAGAGTGTGCACACACCTAAATCAACACACATCGAAACACTGTCTCCTCATCCTGCGTAGGCACACAGTTAGAATAATGAAAATGTGCTCAACAAATATTCATGGAACAGCTCATGTTTGACAACTCCAGGCACTTGTTTGAATGCCATGCCCACATCAGGACACACACGCATACACGTACACACACATTCACACACACACACATGCACACACACCCACGTACACACACTCTTATTTATATAAAGAAAGCATATTGTAGCCACATGCTGTATTGAGTCCAATGTTTAATCTTAATAAACATGCAAGATGCCTTTATTTAGAGAAGTATGTTAGTTATTCCCATATAGCAAAATAAATATCAATAACCATTTATCCTCCACATTTACCTACAACTCATGGGCTTATGTTGTATACTGATTGTGAGCATCCTATGGAATTTCTTTAGTGTTGCTAGTTCTAGGTTATATTTCATGAAGAGACATTAAAAACTTTCGCCAAGGTTTGAAAAAAGTCCTTTAAGATGTTTAACTATCCAAATATTACCTATGCGTAACTAAGATTTAATTGGAAATATATTAAGTGGAAATGTTGTGAAAAATAATAGATAAATAAGTTTATTCTCTTTTTAGAATATTATCTGGAGTCATGCTTTGAATAAATATTTTTGTTGGGGACTGGAGGAATATACAGTGGTTAAAATGCTTGCAAGTACAAGGCTCTGAGTTCAGTTCGCCAGCACCACATAAAGCCAGGCGTGGTGGCACACGCCTGTAATCCCAGCACTTGGGAGGCTGAGGCAGGAGGATTGCCGTGAGTCCAAGGCCAGCCTGGGCTCCATAGTGAGTTTAAGACCAGCCTGGGCTAGAGAGCGAGACCCTGTCTCAAAAAAAAAAATTTTTTTTTGTTGGTTTTGAAACAGTAAAGATTTTGGCCTCACATGGATATTTCATGTTATTTGTAGTCTTCTTTTTTGAGTTTGTCTACTGTTGGAAAGAAGGAAATAATAAAATAGAGATCTGGTTTAGTTTTCTTATCTTACTGTGAAAATATGACATGTGTAATTATACCTCTGGATATATTTATTATAGTCTATTTTTATAAACTTTCAATTATTTATATTGGTTGAGTAGCCCAATGATCTGGCATATTTTTGCATGTGTTTGTACACAGAGACATCACACACACACAATCACACACACATGAGCCATAGTGCATGGGCCCCACACTCACACTGTCCTATTTCACAATACTGTAAAGTAGCTGAATGACAAAATTTTAGGCCATAAAAATTGACATAAAAATTCGGTTGTGCTTCTCTGCCATTTGAAACAAAATCAGTTGTAAAAAATATTTAGGCAGCTGTGTGTTCTACAACCACTGAGACAGACCGGACGTGTGTCAGACCCCTAAAGGGCACACTCGAGGTGGTGGGTAACGTCTTGGACAGACACCCCAGAAATGGACGTCCTCCTCCTATGGACATGAGCTTTTGTCCTCAGGGCAGATCTTCTCACTCCTGAAGGTCACCCTGGCCTGGGAGCGGGCCTCTGACTGAAGGTCACACTGTGCTAGGAAAGTCCCCTCGCCCCTGGCTCTGCAACTGGAGTGACTCTTGCTGGTTGTCTGGTGTGGACTGGCGAGGATGTGATCGGCCCTTGGACACACGCAGCTGAGCTGTCTAGACACTCTGCTGGGTCTAACCAGCCATATTCTTGGCGCCAAAGAAGGTGCAGTTGTTTTCTGGGAATTATGCCTTTAAGTAGATTTATTTCTCCTAGAAACAGAATTCTATTTCTTTTCTGGAGATTTTCCTCACAAAATAAAAATGCTGAGGCCTTATTTTCAAAACCAAAGATGTATTATCGTAAGGAATATTCGCTAAAAGGGTCATCTCCATGGAAGTAATAACGTTCTATAGCTTTCGGGGCACATCTGTGTCTGGAACAAAACTGTTTGGCTTCTCCTTAAAAATTTATTTATTTATTTTTGTTTTAGAAACTTTCCATTGTTTTTATTGGTTGAATAGCCCAGTGGTCTGGTGTATATTGCATGTGTGTAGTCAAGGCCAGTCCTGGACTCGCTGTGTAGCCTCAAACTCAAAGCAGTCCTCCTGCCTCATTCTCACACATGCTAGGATTACAGGCATGCCTGGTGCTGGGGAATTGAACTCAGGGCCTTGGGCTTGTGAGGCAAGCGCTTTGGCTGCTCCTCTGTTCCTCCAGGCCTCTCCTTCAACTTATAAAGCCTAGCCACAAAAAAGTAAAATGTTTGAGAGGATTGAGGGAACTAGCAGAAAGATGAACCCAGCTTTTCTTGGTGAATCCTTTGTGGAACAAGGTGGGGACTGAGGAGGGATCAGAATCTGGGAACCGGGCACCTGGGCTCCTTGAAATTACGTTAATGTGACAGTAACATTTGGGTGCTTCTTTTGAATTTATAGAAAGTGTAACTCATCACTCCTTGCATGTTTAAATTTAAAAATGTCACATGTCTGCACTGTGAGGTGTGATTGTTTTTCTTGCTCTGTGGGTTGGACCCAGAGTCCACGTCCTGAGCTCTTCTTTTTATTTATTTATTTATTTATTTATTTTTTGAGGCAGGATCTTGCCAAATAGCTGAGTTGTCCAGGCTGGACTTGAATTTGTGATCTGCCTGCTTCAGCCTTCCAGATTACTGGGGTTACAGGCGAGCTCCGCTGTGCGGGGCTTAGAATGTTAGGAAGTTTACAGGCAGATGAAGTAACCTACAACACAAAATGACATGAAAACCTGTAAATCAGAGATTCCTGAAAAATACTAAAATCTTAAAAGGTCCTTCAGACTGACATTGCAGTAACTTTTAATATACATTGCCTTGTGGTAAATAAAAACATTAATTCAGATTTTGAAATGAGTATATATTTATTGCACAGAATTTAGCAAGAGAGAAAATTAAAATCTACTGTAATCTCACTCCTAGGAATAATCACAGTTTTCATTTAGATATTTCTTTCTGGTTCTTTTTAGTGCTGAGTGTGTGTGTGTGTGTGTATGTGTGTGTGCGCGCACGCATGCACGTGTGTATGTATACACATACAAAAAATTGGAAATGCGGTGTTGTTCGATTCCCTGCTTTCTTCATGAGGTCGGAGGTCCAACCTGGATGCTGGCTAGTGGTTTAATGTCAATGAACTTGAGCTCACGATGTGCCAGGTAGACAGGAAGGGAAAATGAGCTGCTTAAATTAAAATGGTTACTACTATAATTAAAAAAAAATAGCAAGCCTCAAGATGCATACAGCCCAGTGACGTGAAGGAAGAGCCTTCTGCGGCTGTAACGTTGGAAAGGCCACGTCCCACGTTGGCCTGGGCAGCTGAGGGGCTCCTGGGGTCCCAGCGCTGACTCAGAGTGACGCTGACTGTGGGTGGGGACAGTGGCCTCTGCCGCTTCCAGGCGCCTCAGGCCTCTGTGGTCCCCGTGCACAGTATCCCCCAGTGGTGTGCAGGGGCAGCTGGGCCAATCCCCGCCATTCCTATTGGGTTTCTTCTTTGTTAGGTTGAGTCCTCCCCGCTCCCCTTCTCCTCCTCTTCTCCCCCCACCCCTGCTTTTTGAGGGCCAGAGCACTGAGCCTGAGGCCCTCACAAGGAGCACAGTGTCCTTGGCCCTTTTAGTTTCTGTTTTGAGATGAAAGTCTGCTAAATGTCCAGGCTGAGCTTGAACTTGGGATTCTCCTGTCTCAGCCTCCAGAATACTGGCTTTGCAGCTCTGGGCCACCGCGTCTGACCCCTTCCCCTCTTTTCATGCTACACATACTACAGGATGGCTTCACCCATGGGTGGGGCTTTAATTGTGGTTCATATACTAATAACTTTCAAATATTTATTTGTAACCTGATTTTCTCTCTGGTGCTCTTTGTGCACCATGTAAGTATCACCACCACCATCTACCAGTCGTATTACAGCCCAGTTACCACATTTAGCCAAGGGGGCAGCCCTGCAGAAACAGGCAGGAAATTGGATTGTTTGAACATTTCAAAAGAAACGTTTTGTCCTGTCTACCCAGCTTAAGTTACATGATAAATACATGTTTTAAAAGGACCCAGGGAGCTTATTTTTTCTGAAGAGAGCTGGACACTGTCTCCTCTGGGGCGGACTCTGGTTATTGGAGGCTGCCCCTGGGCTGGCCTCAGGTCGGGGATGCGCAGGCCACTGTGCCCATCCGTCATCCTGGTTCTGACCCTTGGCGGTCAGCAAAGCCGCCTTTCTCTGAGCCCTGCACACTGCTTGGAAAGGGGAGAGAGATTTATCTTATCTGGACCTGTACTTTCCAACCTTAATTGAAAACCCAGCACAGTATTCGAGTTTCATTTTAACTAGAATTCCCATGCCTTTGTCATTGGCGGCTGTGTTTCCGCTTTCCCCTCCAGTTGTGTCAGCTGTGAGGAAGCTTATCACCTTTGAATTCTGTGCTTTTCTTGAAGAATATTTAGGAAAAGGGCAACTTTTTGTTTTTGGTTGTTCCTGGACTTTGAGCTCCAGGCCTTCCTGTTGAGCTACTCCCCCAGCCCACTTTTACTTTTGATTCTGAGAGAAGGGGCCTGGGGGGTCCTCCTGCCTCTGCTTCCCACAGTGCTGGGATGTCAGCCTGTGCCTCTGGGCCTAGTGTGGCCATCACTTCTAACTGAGATCGCTCTCTGTCTCATACACAAAATCAGTTCACTTTTGTTTTTCAGCTGTGCTTCTTACCAAAACCAGTACTCTGAAAAAAGCACATAAGTCAAGGCCTGAAGTGCCTAACACCACTGTGCACCTTTTATGGAATTTGGAGCTGAGCCTCAGAGCTCATTTCAGACAACTTTGCTGTTTTAGTCTTTGTACTTAAAGGGTAAAATTCCTGTTAAAATTTTTTCCCCTGAAATAGTAACGATCTTGAATCAGACTGCAGCATTCCAGAGGTTTTCCCAAAAATGCTTTTCCTTATTTGTACGCAAATACAGTGGTTGAAAAAAAGGCCAGGGAATGCCAGAAAAATTTTAATTGGGGTCACTGGGCTACATTCCTGCGGTCCTGTGGCTTGGGGTGTGCAGATAGCGTGGCAGATTTCAGAGGTAGCGGAGGGTCCCTGTGTCAATTCTGGGTCCTCCCCACACAAGGACACTGCTGCCCAGCTTCTGTCTTCTCTTACCAGTAGCAAACAGCAAAGCCAGCAGCGGGAGGAGTGGGCAGTCATCGCTGCCTATTTTTAGGGCTAATTTTGGGATCTTAGGTCCTTGAAGTCACTTGTGAGGGCACAGAGTCCAGGTGCCAGGGGAGGGTCACCCGTGCACAGCACGGACCGACCACTTCCCCATGTTCTCTCCCCTCCCTGGGGTTGCAGACCCTGGGCACAGAGGGGACAGGCTGGCAGCCCTTGCGTGGCTCCCATGGGCCTTTCCCTTGTAACTCTGGTGGCCCTGACCTTTTACAACTCTTGTGCTGATATTATCTGATGAGTAGGGGCACTTACCTGTCTTTTTCTTTTAATTTGGAACAAAACCCCCAAATAGTGACACGAATAGACCCATGATGTCCTATTACTTTCACCCCAGATTCACCTAATTCTCAGCACCCACTTACCTGTTCATCTGTCTCCCCACCTCCACAGGTACGTGCGTGGCCGCAGATGTAGACATCCCTCCTCCTCCTCCTCCTCCTCCTCCTTGGAGGCTGGGGCCCAGGCCTACACACCTAGCCACCTCCCCAGCCCATGGTTTATCCTTTGATGTTGAGACAGGGCCTTGCTAAGTCACCTAAGCTGGCCTCGGGCTTGCGATCCCCCTGTCTAAGCCTCCCAGAGTGCTGAGATTATAGGCCTCCACAACCTGGCTCAGCCATCCTCTTTAGTGGTAACTCTAGTGTTAACGTTCTTAGTCAATGGGTTCTTTTACATCGCCGTGGTGTAATTATACATTTCCAGAAATGCTTACACTGGTACATCTCTGCGACCTAATAACGTGACCCACATTCTGACTGTGCCAGTTTTCATTGGGTTTTCTCTGTAGGATTTTTTTTTAAACAAAAATCTAAGCTCTAACCTAAGACACATGGATCATAAATTCTTTATTTTTCCAAAGGAAACATACCGGTGGCACTTACAATTTGAAAGGGCAGGTGATGTCACTGTGTGGCAAGGTCACCAATCTGTATCCTCCTGTGCCAGCACAGCAAGAGTGAAATTATTGGAAAAAGTAACCAAAATTGTCGGTGTGACGTCAGTTATATACCTACTGCTGTCTGAACCCCTGAGATTCCAGATGCTAGGGCTTCTCCTCTCCAGTCACTCGCGGTGGAGAGGCCGAGGCAGGCCTAGGGCCCAAGTGACAGCTGACTAATCAGTAACAGTTCACGGATTGACTCTGACCGTAGTACACGCACCCTTGAACTTGTAGCAGCAGAATCACAACTAGTATGAATGAGGCGGGCGTGTGTTTCCCTGCAACGTTACATGACCCACTTATATGGGTCCCACAAGGTCAGCTCAACTCCTCAGCAGCTCTCCCGTGAAAAAATGAGGCTATCTTTCTTCTAAACTTGTGGCCCTTCAAGTATTTTTACAGGCAGTGATTAAGCATAGTTAATTTTTTTAAGCCATAGCTATTAAAATTTCAGAGATTCATTCTGTGCCCAGTCACAATTTTCCAACCATTAGGGACATTTGTAACTCTGCCAGGGGGACATGTCTTAACTTTCCGTGTTGCCATGGGCACTCCTGTGGTGGGTGAGTGGTGAATAACCGAATAAAATATTTGCACAGATTGTGTTCTTTAACTCTCAGGATATGGATTTGCGGAGTGGGTTGACATGAACTATTCTGAAACCTGTATTGGGATTCTCATAAACCTTATAGAGGAATAGCACAGCAGTTAGAGCACTTGCTCAGCAAGGGAAAGTCCCCAAGTTTGACTCCTCAGTACCACGTAAACCAAGCGTGGTGGCACAGGAGGCTGAGGCAGGAGGATTGCCTTGAGTTCTAGGCCAGCCTGGGTTACATAGTGAGTTCAGGACCAGCCTGGACTACTCAGAGAGACCCTCTCTCAAAACAAACAAACAAAACCTTACAGAGTCTGTGGTCATGAGACGGGAGTGTGCTGGAATTCCAGACTTTCTTTCTGACTCTGACTCGCACGACCCTGTGCTTCCTGGGAAATGGGGTGGCCCAGTTTGGCAACCCTGAAACGATGCCTCAGTGCCTTAGGAAGTAAACAAAACTCCTCAGCGCTGGCTTCCTAGCTCTCCAAACCAGGCATGGGAACTGTGACCCTGACGAACAGGGGAGAGACCTAGGGAAGGGCTTCCCCTTCCTCCTACACACCTGGGGGTGTCCCATGGGGCACTTTAACCCCTCCTACAGTGTCAGTTTCTTTTGAACAATTTGCCACACGCTAAAAATTGTGTCTTCACATCGACCAGTAGACACGCAACTGCTGACCTCGTAGACACAGTGCAATCACCCTGTGGCCTCTCTGGCAAAAGCGCAACACGCCTGTTCAGACGTAGGCACTCTCTTCCTGCCGTCAGTCTCCGAAAATGTACGAACTCTAGGATTACGGCAAACAAGTCCCCCACCGATGATGGCCTTGGACTGGGGGTTTTTGGCTTTCCAATGGTACTCCTGGCAGCTGCAGTTCTGATTTTGGATTTTGGTCTCTGCTGGGCTAGGAGAGTCCCCGGAAGCTGCTCAGACTGTAGGCAGCACCTGAGACCTCAGAGACACACAGTTGGCACTCGGCACAGCGCCGGGTGCTGAGCCGCGCGCTCTGACAGCTTGGGCATGTGTGATGAACTTTCTAACTCAGCTCGTTAAGCCCCCGTGGGACTATTGGGGCAAAACCGCATTGTAAGTCAAGAAGGGCCTCTGTGTACGTAAAATCCAGTTGGAGTTTGTGGTCTGGGTTTTCATCACTAGGGAGTGTGCACAGGGCCTGCGCTCTGAGCCGCCTCCCAAGCTCCTTTTTATCATTCATTCGACAGAGTCTGGCCCAGTAGTTAAGTCGCCCCCGCTGGGCTCTAACTTACAATCTGCCTGCCTCAGCCCTCCACAGTGCTGGGATGACAGGCCTGGAATTTGTGTCTTTTAACAAGGCAAATGAAAACCTCTGGCGATAATGCGGACAGTACTGACAATAGATGACAAAGTCTTTTTAGGGAAAAAAAAAAAGTAGTAGTCAAGACTAAAAGGGAGAGGGAGAAATCTGAGAGAGGGAATTTCCCATGGAAATGGCCGAGTCCAGCTCCCGCAGCGAGGGGGACACCGCCAGGAGGGGGCGGCAGCCAGTATCTGTTATGTCCCCTCATTCGCTTTGAAACCCGAGGAACTGAGAAGTTACTGAGAAGGGGAGCTGGGCAGGGCCTCTGGGACAGGCCGCATTTTTATTATCCTGGTCCGATCACTTAGAGACGTGGGGAGGCATGGCGTTTGGGGAGGACTTGGGTCCCTCACTGTGGCCACGGGCTGAGTGCTTCCAGCGGAAGGCGCTCGTGTGTCTCCATTACTTCCTGCGTGTATAATCAAGTGGACACTGTCTGACCAATGCTACAACTTCACTAATACCTTTTTTGTGATACCAGGGATCAAGCTCAGGATCTTGGCACTGGGCTACATCTCCGGCCAGTTTTTGCTTTTTGCTTTTGAGCTAGGGTCTCACTGAGTCAGTAGGTTGCCAGAGCTGGGCGCAAACTTGGCATCCTCCAGCCGCAGCCTCCCAGACTGCCTGCACCACCAGGCCTGGCGTGTATACGGTCACTAATTTATTTCAAATCTTATGTTACTGATAGCATGTGTATATGATGACTCTGCTTTGTTAAAATTGTGTCCTTTGGCTGTTAAATTCCCATGAGAAGCAGAAGCAGAGTGTACCCGAGTCATTCGTGTGTAAGATGCCATTTGACTTTTTCCAGAGGTGCTAGTTAAATTGCCCAGGATGGCATCAAACGTGTGACCCTCTTGCCTCAGCCTCTCCACCTGCTAGGAGTAGAAGCCTGTGTCACCAGGCCTGCAACTAACCCTTTTTAATGAATTAGTATTGTACCAGCTATACCACTGTATACAAGGGGTAAGCAAACCACACGGTGCATGTTTAAAACTTTTTTTAAAATGGATTTTAGTGAAAGGTATGTTTCCACGGAGCCCCCAGGCAGTCAGAGCGCACGCCTCCTTTCATTCGTCCACTTTCCAAAGCAATTCTAAAAGTTCTGCAGAGGGTCTTACGAGGCATGATTAAAATACAGTGACCCCTGCTGCGGAGTGTCACCCAACGGAGGAGGGCAGGCTCCTACACACGTGACAGTGTGCCCTTGTCCGCCTCACCCACTGGATCTGATGTGGTGTAGCTGCGGTCCTTTTCCAAGGTCACGGTGACCACAAAAGGTCACTGTTGTGAATGAGCCCAGGGCCTGGAGGCAGCGCGGACAGCAGAGCTGACGCTGAGGGAGGAGGACTCCAGCTCTGCTTCAGAGTGACAGGAAGGATGGGCCAGTGTGTCTCAGCCAGGAGGAGGGTTCTGATGGGACACAGCTTGTACCAGGAAGGTAGAGGACAGGCGCACACAGCAGGCCACTCAGGAGCCCGTGGAGCTGCAGGGCTGCAGGGTGCTTCCCGGGCAGCTTCATGAGCCCGACGGGCCCACCGTTCATGGGGTCTGGGGACTGCGGTCAGGGAAGCACTGGATTCCGGTGCTGAGCTAGAAGGCCTCGACTCTGAAGATGGAGGCACCCTGATTTTGATTTCAGTTTGATCCTTTCTAGAACCTCACCAGCTCTCTGACATGGAATGATGTGTTTCTCCTGCATAGCGCTGCGACGGGCCTGAGTTCCTGGCATTGGTCCCTTTGCATCCCCAGGAGGGGTTCACAGGCAGCATGTGACCTTCCGGAGGAAGGTTGGTCTCTGGACGTCAGTCCTAAATACGGCTCACCCGTGTGAGGTGGGTGTCTTTCTTTGGCATCCTGCTACGTTCGCTATGTGAATTCTTGGCTTGATTTTCCTGCAGGTTTGACATCACACATGAACTATCTCTGGCACTGTGGGCAGGGAACCTGACCGTGCGACTCAGGGGACTGGGATCCTCTGCCCTTGGCAGCTTACAGTGGCGCTTTGTGCTCGATTCTCAGAAGAGCCCAGTCGTGTCTATGACAGAAGTAGCTACCATTTCTCATTGGTGTTTATCAGCCAAGGGACAGAATTTTAACTAGCTGGAACCGTCACACACCCGTGCTATTACCAAGGTAAGATTTGAAATGTACTAATGCTCATAGGTGAGCTGTAGGCAAGCCCAGGATACAGGCCTGGCACCCCATCACTCAGGAAGCGGAGGCAGGATGATTGCAAGTTCAAGCCCAGGCTGGGCAACTTAGTGACTTAGCAAGACCTTGTCTCAAAATCAGAAATCAAAATGGGCTGGGGATGTGGCTCAATGTGAAGGGCCTGGGCTCGGTCCTCAGTCCCACGACACAAAACAAGAGGCATTAGAACCTGAAGAAAACAGCTTCTCAAAAAGAGCTAGCTGGCTTTCCATTCCACTGTCAGTCACCTTCAACAAAGATGAGATACCGAGGAAAACTAATTGATTACGCTCTTATACGCCCTAGTAGCCTTTTATTTTTAGCCATAAACCAGAAGTGATTATTGTTAAGCTTGACAGATACAGAGGCGAGGCCTGCGGGTCACAGCCTGCAGAGACAGTGGGCTGGCTGGGAATTCACACCAGCCTCGGGTCTGCTTTTTAAGTGCTGTGTCCTCCTGGGCTTTCCCTGCCACGGTAGATCACGCGGTCACAGTAGGCAGTGGGGCGTGAGCCCTCATGGCCTCTGGCGCCAAGCGCATCCTCTGGCCGTGGGGCTCCCATGGATGTAAGTTAACCTTTATCTCCTGAGGTCCAGGGGGGTTAGCGACTTGTACAAACTTGCACAGCCAACTCAAATCGACTCCACGAGAAGCTCGCCAAGATCTCAAGTCAAGGTGGGCCTCACGTCACGTCTTGTCCCATGACACAGAAGGCCCTGGGGTGGCTGGGCGGAATTCCTCTGGGGGCCCACGGCTGCTACGGCAGGGCAGCTCGCAGACCAGGTGCCGGGGTGCCTCTCCCCTTTCCATCTGCTACCCCAGGAGGGAGCCTGGAAAGTGTATAAATAGAACAGGGCCACACGATTCACGTCAGTTCTCAGACAGAAATAACGTGAGGCAGGTGGCAGGCCGAGGCGGGGTTCTGTTTGGTGTTTTCCTCGGTGACCTAGATAAGTCCCGGGCAGCTGCGGGAGGCCCAGCGCCTCCGGACAGCGCTTCACGCAGGAGGAGGGCTTTTGTGTCCACTCCCCACACGTCACACCGTCCTCTCCCGTCCGTCCCTTCCACACCCACAGCTCGCCTGGACTCACCTCCAGGTCACAGAAGTTCACTGACCCTCACTAAGGTCTGAGGAGCTGATGGCCCTTCCAGGTGGCTTGGAGACCCTCACTTTTAGAAAATGAACTTTCCCCCAGGAACACTGTTCCGTGGGTAGAGATGCACCTGCCTGTGTGCTTTCACAGCGTGAGTGCTTCCTCCTGCCACGTATGGCCGTGACACCTCCACGACAGTAACATTTTACAGAATTCTAGAAAAGTTGAAATCACAAGGTTCTTTCTTTTTGCATGTGTGGCAAGAGGAGTGGAACCCAGGGCCTTTGCACTGAGCTAACATTCCCAGTCCCTTATCCATTGCCTATTTGAGACAGGGTCTTGCTAAGTTGGAAAGGTGTCCAGACTGGACTCAAACTTGCGATCCTCCTGCCTCAGCCTCCCAGCCTGGCACAGCGTTCTTTCTTACTGAGTCTGAATCTCCCCTGACCCTTGTCCGTGTAGTCACAGAGGTGCCTCGAACCACTGGTGGTAGCAGGTCAGCCAGCGCCGGCAGACATGCTAGGCGTGTCGTTCCTGGCTTCTGGGACATGAGGAGGGAAGGCCAGTGGCGCGTGGCCTGCCAGGAGCTCCCCGCAGCTCGTCTCGTGTGCGTAGAGACAGCGTCGTGTTTCTCTTTCTCTCTCTCTACTCTGTGCTGAAGAACCTGTCGTGGCCCCAGGTTCAGAATGGGCGGCAGAGCCTCCCGGGAGCCCCGGGATCTGAAACACTCCTGGCGATTGGCTGATGGATCCGTGATTGATTTCGTTTTGAGTCAGGGCCTTGCTCTGGAGTTCAGGCCGGTCTTTAGGTCACCATGTGGCCCAGGCTGGCCTCGAACGCACAGCAGTCCTCCTGCCTCAGCCTCTCGAGTGGTGGGATTATAGGCGTGCCACCACCGTGCCAGGCTTAAAACTGACTCTGGGGAGTACCAAGACTGCTTGCGGCAATGGGATTTATAAAGCGGCATGCCAGCCACAGATAGTCCGTCCCACATGCACGCAGCACTGCTTTCTCTTGTTTGTTTCTTGTAAACAAAAATGAGGCCAATTAGAAGAAACCTCCGCCAGAATCTTCCAAACGAAGCGGCTGAGAAGCCGCCCAGGCCACATGCTTCTTCTGACGGGTCACAAGAGTCACGGTCCCCTGCGGTCTTTGCTTTTAAAAATATTCTGGTGATGTATTTTTATAGCCGAGTGGAGGAGAATGCCGTAAATAGCCCGAGGGAGTTTGGCCAAGAACTTCTATTACCAGTAAAAGTACTACATTAACCACAGCAGAGACGCTCCAAGTTTCGTTAGGGCTTTCAGCGACAAATGCGGCCAGGCGTGGGGCTGCGTGTCCCCCGCCGGTGCGTGGACTGCTCACCCCTGCGTGTTCTCCGTGCTTTGCTGAGGCCCTTGCTGCTTCCTCCCCCACGTTCACGGCCACGGCCGTCCCTGATGGCAACCGGTCATGTCTGACTCGCTCATGTTATTTTACCCAAACCCGTCATCTTGGAAATTTCCTCTTTCTGGATTTCCACCATCCAACAGCGCGTTTCCTTTTAAGGACGGAGCGTGGAAGGGCGCGTGGGTCAGCGGTGGGCATGTCACCGGTGCGGCGAGGACCCGGTCCGCCGGCGTCCTCCATCCTGGGAGCAGCCCTGGCCCCTCTCTGCCCACTGGGAGCTGCGACCAGGCATCTGGGAGCCGTCGTGGAGCTGTCCCGCAGAGCAGCCAGCACAGAGATGGCCTGGCCCGCTCAGCTGGGCCCAGAGGAGGCCGCTGTCCCCGAGAGAAGGGAGGCAGCGTCGCGGTCAGAACGCTGTAGCCGCTGTGGTGCTCTCCCACGTGGCCTGCTCCTGCCACCTGAGCACGTGACTGAGCGCTAAGAGGTCATGGAGGTGTCATGGCCAACGTCTCAGAAGGGTAGCCTGAGTCACGGTATCTTCTGACATGCTAAGAACGATGACACGTGGAGCCTGGTCTCTTCCCAGCCCTCTGGGACGCTGAAGCAGGAAGATCCTAAGTTTTAACCCAGCTTGGGCAACGTGGCAAGACCCTGTCTTAAAATCAAAAATAAAAGTGGGCTGGAGGTGTCACTCAGGGTGAAGCCCCTGGCCTTAATCCCCAATGCCGCCAGGAAGGTGACAAATATGTATTTACTGGTAATACCAGTTATGGGACAGTTACTTAACTGGTTGTCCTCCTAACAGTGGACCTGCCTCTCCAGTCAACGCCTTCTGTGCCTCAGCCCTGCTGATGACGTTAGAGAGCCCAGTGGTGCTTGCTGCGTGCCTGGCCGGGAGACGACGCAGTGGGCTGCAGCCCAGAGGCAGAGTCCCTCTGCTCCTTCTCATCTGGGGTCCTCTCTCCTTCATGTCTCCTTTAGGCACAGACGACCTTCTCCCTTGTCTTCATGTGAACACACTTATCCTGATATTCTAATGTGTTGCACGTGTGCGTGAGCTCTTGCACTCAGTTTGTGTGTGTTGGGGGGCGAGTACTGGGGGGCAGTATCACAGTCCGTTTTTATTTTTTATTTTGAAACAGGGTCATCAAACTTGTGATCCTCCTGCCCCAGCCTCCCAGATGGCCGGGATTATAGGCCTGCCTCACCTGGCCTGGCTTTAAATATCTCTTCTGTCTCTGGTCTCAGAGATCTTCAGTAGTGACTCCAGTGTGGTAATGCTAGCTAACAATTTTAGAAAATCTGTTCAATGTTAGTGTAAAACCATCTTTCCCAACACTCTTTCAACAAACAGTGGCATTCCTCGGAAACTCGGCAATTCAGAGCTGCATGGCTCAACGTTGGCTTGAGGTCCCTGTCCCGTTACTGAGCTTCTAGCCTCTCACTGAGAATTTCGGGGTGACCATGCCCATGGCCGCTGAGCGCCACGCACCTCCGTTGGGCCTACGAGAGGCAGAGTGGCCCCATGTTGATCTCGGCTGGTTTCGCTTTTCTTCTGTAGCTTAACTTGGAGAGATGGAGGTGTGAGCATGGTGACAGCTAGCCGTGGCAGCTGGAGGCTGTCCCCTGACTCACCGACGGGTGGTTAGCACAGGACAGGCGTGGTGTCTGCCAGCGAGCCGCGGCCAGTCCTCCAGGCGGAGTGAGGCTGCAGCTTCGCTCTGGGCTGCCCGTCTGCGTCCTCACAGATGGCACGGGGTAGTGGGGGGCACCTTGGGCTGATGATGTGCGTGTTTGCTTGTGCCTGGAATCCCCCAGCCCCCAGCATGTCTCCTAGGAGTGGTGACTCCACAGATACCCTGGATCTCGAAGGTGGTACATGCTTCAGGGCTCTCAGTGTGAGTTTCATTTCCAATGTTGCTATAAATTAAGCCTGAGCAAACAAATGTGTGTATAATATTTTATATTTAAACAAAAGTTTTGGCTGGGGCATAGCTTAGTAGTTAACATGGTTAGAGTACTGGCCTGCACAAGGTCCTGGGTTTGATCCCCCAGCATCACATGAAAATTAGTCAGGTGTAGTGGAGCTTGCCTGTAATCCTAGCACTTGGGAGACTGAAGCAGGAGGACTGTCCTGAGATCTAGGCCAGCCAGTACCCCCTATTTTTCTTAATTCTCTGAGTCAGGGTCTCACTGCTATGTTACTAAGTTGCCTGGGCTGGGCTCTAGTTTGCAATCCTCCTGCCTCAGCCTCCCACAATGCTGGGATAACAAGCCTGCATCACTCAGCTGTCTGGCTAAGATTCAAGTTTTTAATGATTTCCACCTTGACACACAGCCTGCAGCCCACAGAATTGGTGCCACTGTTGAGCGGGAGTCGGTCATGTTTTGGCAGAACCTGTGGCTGTTCTTAACTTGGAAAACTGACCCTCCTCTTGGCCTAGATGACTGAACTTTGCAGAATACCTCATTAGTCCTGAGCCAAAGTTTGTTTCTAAAATCTGAATTTAAAAAAATAAGCATTTACTGACACAGTAGGTGATGAGCCAGGGTCATTTCCCTTCTAGAAACAAACTGACTTTGACAAAGGCCTGAGATGTGTTTGAATGACATCACCTGCCTGAGGGCAGTTACTCGGGGTCTGTTTTCCCTTCTTCCCTTTGTGGGAGTCTTAGAAGCCTGGGTCTCTGCTTAGAAGAGACTTTGCATGGCCAAAACTGTTCGGTGTCTCTGCAGACGCGGGTTGGAGCCGTCAGATGTTTAAAGATGAGAAAAGCTTGAAGGCAACGTGGGATTGGGAAATTAGGCAGCTAGAAACCTGTAATCCCAGCATGCTGGGAGGCTGAGGCAGAAGGATCTCAAGTTCAAGCCTAGCCTGGGCCGCTTAATGAGACCCTGTCTCAAATTTAAATATTAAAAATGTGGCTGAGCCTGTAGGTCAGTGCGAAGTCCCTGGATCCCATCCCCAGCGAACGATTCTCATGCTGGAGTTTCGGTACTTGTGTAGAAATATAAGGAAACCATTCACATAAGCCCGCCCGTGCGGCTCCCCGTCCCTCCGAGCCAGCGCCCACGGTGCTTCCCGCCAAGTCCCAGTCTCCAGGCATGAGCTTTGTTCAGTTTTGCTGTCCGTCACGTCCGCCACCCACCCCCACCCCCCTGGAAGGTCAGGCTGCTGTCCTGCCACCCCTGCCCAGGAGGCACGGCTGTTGTCTGTCACTGGCCACAGGTTAGAAGCGCCTAGAAGCCCTGTGGATCTGGAGTTTCCCGTTCTCCGTGCAGGGAAGGGGGCGGGCTGTAGATGGGGTAGCAGATCCTACTGTGGCCCTGGGTTTCCTCCTGGAGCCAGCCGCGTGGGCCACCAGAGTCCCCAGTTGCAGTGCCAGGCTGCGTGGAGGAAAAGGATTGAACATGCAACCGTGTGTGTGTTTCTTTTGTGCTTAAATAAAACCAGAAAAACTGAAGAATTGAAAGCAAGGAACAGTAACTTGTCAGAAGTCACCAGAGAAGTGATGGAGACAAGATCAAACCTGCGCGGCGTGACACCTCCGCCACGTTTTAGTTTTCAGTTAATTAATTATTTTGAAACATGGTCTTGTTCTGCACTCCAGGCCGGTCCTGAACTCACAGTGTAACTCAGGATGGCCTCAAATTCACGGCACGCCTCCTGCCTCAGCCTCGCCAGTGCTGGGATTGCATGCTCGCCTGGTTGATTTTTATGTAATGCCAGAGGATCAAACCCAGGGCCTTGTGCGTTCTAGTCAAGCCCTGCGCCGACTGAGCTTCCCCGCCAGCCCTCGGCCATATTTCGCCCTGCCGTGCTTGCTCCAGTGTGTGCTGAGTGGAGGAAGCGTGACCCACCGTGCGGTTGTCAGCCTCTTGATGACAGATCTTGTGCGTTTGCCTGACTGGGTCACGGTGCACCTACATATTTGTTCAAACATTATTTTGTGTGTTTATGCGAGGCTCTTTGGAAGGAAGGGAGCATTTAATCTGGTAGATGGAGTGGGGATCGCCCTCCTCACAGTGAGTGTTACAGCTTTGATCTACACTGGTCCCCAACAGTCTTGTGTGCCCAGATCCTGAGCGCCCTGTGTTCTTCCATGGAGTCGCCCTTTGATGGCGTTGGAGCGGAAGGTGCGCTGAGGAGGCGGGGCCTGACTGGAGGTGTGTCTCGGGGGTGTGGCCTGGAGAGGAGCCTTCTTGTCCCAGCTCCTCCCCCTTTCCTTCCTTCTCTGTCTCTTGGCCCATCGTGGCCAGCAGCTCCCCTCGCCTCCACCGTGCCTTTCCCCCATGTTGTATCTGCTTAGAGCTCGCCATCCGTGACCCATGTCATGAGCCATAGCAAACCCACCCTCCGTGAAGTTGTGGGTGTGGGGTATGCCGTTGCAACAATGGGAAAAAGTGGCTAACACAGTCGGGCTCAGACCATAGGTTGAAGGCCTGACCAGAACAAAATGGTGGCCACATCCCTTGGTAAGAGAATTCACTTGCCTGAGTTCTTCAGAATGAAACCTCAGCTGTCCTGGGTTTCCAGCCTCTGGATTAGAGTGACACTCTCTGCTTTGCGTCCTGGGTCTCCAGATTGTCACCCACAGAGGCCTTGGGACCCACCAGCCTTCATCTTGTCAGTCACCTCTGCATAATGAATCTCGTTCTGTAGATATAATTGTACCAGTGGTCCTGTTTCTTCGCAAACCTTGACCTGTGCAGTAGTTCATCTCTGTGTGCCGTGGGAATGGAGGTTATTTTTTGAGAACTTCTTTTCTCATGAGGAGAAGGAGACAGTTTCCCTGCCCCCCTTAACATGTAAAGATGCTGTTTGCATTACTTCGTGCTCTAACTTACTGCTCTGAGTTACAGTTCTTTTATGTTCACAAAAA
Organism: Ctenodactylus gundi; assembly: GCA_004027205.1. NCBI lineage: Eukaryota > Metazoa > Chordata > Mammalia > Rodentia > Ctenodactylidae > Ctenodactylus > Ctenodactylus gundi. The sequence goes on along the minus strand of PVKB01003960.1, from coordinate 46,769 downwards.
ATAACTTTGAACCTTAATTTTCTAGTAAGCAACTTAAATGCTTATGAGCTCAGCAATTAGGATTCGTATCTCAGCTTACCCACAAATAACAAACACTGCAGGAGGCAATGTTGGCATTGAGGTGTGGTGACCTGTGCCCGTCCGCACAATGTGGCCACTGCTCCGGATGGCCAGCTCTCAATTTAATTGTAGTCCATTCACTTTTACGCGATTGGCTGTTTTCCCTCTGCACTACTTAATCTATGTGTCTGTGTTGGGTCGCTGAGTGTTCGCCTCCCAAGCAAGTCTCAGCGCCCCACACACTTTCCAGCTGTCTCTTTCAGGGCTGATCACCCCACGAGCTTTTGGGGTGTGTGTTTTTCAACTTAGAAATCTTACACTGGGGAACCGTGCATTCCTGTAGTTGATCAGATGTCTAAACTTGGATTGAAATAGCGTCTGTGATTCCAGAAACCTGTCCTTTGGTTCCTTAGATAGTTATTTTAAGGTAATTAGTTCATCCTGTTGATAAGCAGGTTTGGACACAGACCTGCTTGTTCATGGTTGGCACTCTGAAGTCAAAATTAGATAAAAGTCTCCTTGTTTCCTTGACTCTGTGACCTTCAAAAATAAGGGTCTGGAACATGAAGATTAGATACATTTCAATGAAACTTAATACTAAAATTCAAGAGTAGAAGCTAAGCATGGATACCACTTCCTAAATTTGTTATTCTTCTAATACAATAATATTTATAAGCTCGAGCCTCATTAGCTCTAATTACTTTTAGATGTGTAATTTTTCAAAAATTAAATCTAGTATAACATTTGCTGGTGGTCCTAGGGGAGCAGGTCTGTAATCCCAGTACTTGAGAAGGCTGAGGCAGAAGGATTTTAAGTTTGAGCTGGGTAATTTTAGCAACTTAGACTCTGTCTCAAAGTTTAACAAGTGAAATTTATATTCTTAGATTTTGAAACATGTAGATCTCTTTTTCTCAATAAGAGAAGATGCCGAAACCTAAAGGGGCTCCTTGGTGGCGTGGAAGTTGGAACAGTCAGGCAGGCAGCAGAAATGTTGTCATCATTGTGAGGTCTGAAAAGGGTAAGGAGAAAAATAAATCCCATGTCTGTGATGTGGAAGGAGGAGCAGGGCGAGACAGGCAATGTGGGACTGATGATTGACGTCTGTTATATGCATGTACAAAAATAAAATAACTCAGCCTTGTTTCCGTGCTGGCAAGCAACCACACTTCCTGCAGCTGGGTGGACCCACCGTAGGTTTATGAGATCAGCTCATCGGTCTGAAATTCCTTATAAAATTATAAACACATGTCCATAGCGTAACTGATAGTTGGATGTAGATGTCTAGACTAATAAAAGAAATCATTACGAGTCAAGAGTCTTCCATTTCACTGCTAATTTTCGTGGATTATTTTCCCAAGTACTTGCGGCAGGGAGGCCTGTGGGTAGAGGGTCCAGCCCCTTAGTCAGCTCTGATTCACTGGGCTGTGTCCCCAGTGAATCTGAGGCCTCAGTGGTCACTTGTCAGCCACCCCCTTCAGCAGAGTTAGGGACATTTGTGTTCAACGTTGGGGATTGTGTCCGTTACTTTCTTGTCGACGTGACTCATTACCCGACATCCACCACTCGGGAAGACTTATTGCAGCTTTCAGTTTCAGAAAGTCACAGTCTGTTCACAGGTGGTGGCTGGGAAGTGGTGCACAGCAGGGCTGGAGCTGGGCTGGGCCAGAGCCAGAGCTCCAGCACAGAGACCCTCCAGGTCAAGCCCCTGGCACCCACCCCTTCTGGCCAGACTCCCCCTCCCAGCCCTATACAGTATCCATAGGAGCAAGAGGCTTTTGGGGGATACTCCAGACCCAAAGCACCACAGGGATTTGACCTTTAGCATTACTGTTTTCCTTTGTTACAGATTGTTTTCTCACTATTTTTATTAATCTACATATGCAATACATAGTGTTTTAAAATGAGTTTGGATATTTCGTGCACATATGTATCATATCAACTTTACAATCCCTTCCTATTTTCTACCCTCCCACACCCTCCCTATCCCTTCCCCCAACTCCTGCTATCACTTCATGTGGTTCTATAGAATGTCTATGTTCTGGGTTTTCCAAGTCAGAGAGACTATACAGTACTTAACATATTAATGTCCTGCTTCTAAATCATTTCACTTAAGTCTCCACTAACTCCGCTTCCTGTTCCTCGAATGGGTCGCAGTAGTTAAATCTTGATGCCTCTTCTCTGAATCCAACCAATCCCTTTATTGGGATATTTACAAAGTTTTTCAGGACAAGATTCCCTTATCAATTACCCATACTCCTCTCCTTTTTTGTCCCTTCCTGCCTCCCCCAAACCACACCCCCAAACTCATCTCCCTCTTCATCCTCTTTAGAGTGTATCTTTTCCAAGTCATCATTTTCTTTCTGGTACAATTTTTTACTTTATGTTCTGTCTCTAAGTTTTTTTTTCCGTCTTCACGTTCCAAGTAATAACTAGATTTGAAATTTTATAGCCTCACTTAAAGCCTTAGGAGCATGGCCGTGCGTGCTAAGGAGGCAGCCACCATTTCCTTCCAAGCTGTTTTGCAGGGTGGCCAACCTGAGCTGGGAAGTAGCCAGATACTTACCCGGCTTTGTCAGCCTGCAGCTGGGCCCTCCTCAGGTCACCGAGGTTAGTCACTGGTCTGGGTTGGAGGGGAAATTAGCATTTTTCTTTGTGCTAAATAGGAAGTGGGTGAGATGCTTGACTCTTAAAACATGTTTTCTCAAAATGACGGTAGGGGAGGCTGGGACTTCCGCCACGTTCACAGCTCAGCTGGAGAGCTAGTTTGGAAAAAATACTCACAGTGTGAGCGTGATTTGAAATTTTCAGACATTCCAAAAGATGCTCATCTTAAGAACTAGCTACATTGACAGACACTTTGTAAGATAAGAGCCATTAGTAGCAGGAGAGTTTTGAGGTGAACAGCCAGAAGCCACGTCATCTGTCTTCTGACAAGACTGGGGGCCACAGGGACCACAGGGACCTCTGCACCTCAGTGATCCCCACACCACGCCAGCCACAAGCTCACTGCCAACCACACAGCTGTGAATGTGTCGGAACTCCCCTGTTTTACAATTCCTACTCTGTAGGGATTTGTAAGAAAGGGGAATTTCATTTCTTTACAGTTAACAATTCACCTCAAAGTAACCCTTTCAATCAGGAGGATGAAGAAGTAATTTTAAAAATTAGAACTGTAGTTGTTCTTTTTTTTTTGAGTCTAGGTCTTGCTCTATAGTCCAAGATGGTCCTGAACTCACCAGTAACCCGGGCTGTCCTCGAGCTCATGGCGGTCCACCTGCCTCACCCTCGAGATTGCCGTGATCATAGGCATGTGCCACCACACCTGGCTTATGTGGAGTTGGGGAACCAGACTCAGGGCCTTGAGCTTGCTAGTCAGGTGCTAGAACGGCTGTGCTACTCCTCCAGCACGACAGATGTGCCTCAGTAAAGGAGCGCGCCAAGGTTCAGATCAAAACGCCCCAGCTCGGATGACTGGAGGTGGGGCTTTGGAAGGGGGCTGGGTCCCGGGGCGGCGTGCTCTTCTGTAGATTCATTCAGTGGGCGCTCACAGCCACCTGTGCTCCTAGGAGGCATTGTGGTCAACCCTTGTAACTGGGCCTCGTGGTTGTGCCCTCATGGGTGGCTGATCCCGCCAGCCTGGTCAGTTCCTGTGCTCATGCGTAGAACTGCCCTATGTGTTCCTGTTACATCACGTGTCCCCCTGCCCTCCTTAGAACAATACGAAACTAACAGAACACAAACCTTTTTGACTTTGAAACATCTTGTGTATGTGAGTGGCTGGGAAGGAGTTTGTGTCATGGAGGAAGGAGCTGGGGCTGAGGCGCCTGTGACCCCGCACCAGGCCTGGGCTTCCGAGTCCCTCGCTGTCTTGTGATGGCTTCTCTTGTTGACGTTCATGTCAGGGTGTCTCACCTTCCGTCCTTCTCGGGCTTCGCCATCTTGTGCCGTGCCTTTTAGGATTGTGTGAACAGATGGATAATAAGCATGGCGGATGGGACGTCGGTCTCTGAGGGCTGGCCTGGCCGTGACACCTGCCGCCTCCGCCTCCTCTGTGGGGGTGGGGAGATGACTGAGCATAGGGGCGAGGAAGAAGCTTTCGGGGATGGTAGAATTGCTGTCTGCCCTTGTCGCGATGGTGGGTACGCAACCGTACACGTGTCAACACTCACTGAATTGTGCATTGGAAATAGCCCCTTCGATAAAAGCTGACATCTGAGTGGACGAAGGAACCAAAGATTTGACAATCACATCTTTGAGAAAAGCACACTGATGTTGTTAGCTGGTGAGGAGTCACATGAGTAAGTGGAATGTGAGGGGGATATCGGTAGGCCCGCCCTGTGGTCCAGGAATTCTGGGGCAAAGTCTATTAATAGGCTGCCTAATCCCCTCCCTGTAGGAGTCTATTAAAATATCCCAGAGGCCCTTGGCAGTTCTCTTATCTAAACAGAAAGAGTGACTTCACTGGAGCTGGGACCTCTCTGATTTCATGGTGAAGGCATCGGGCACCAGGGCGAGCTGAACCCCTGTCTTTGCTACCTAGCTTCAGACAGCAACAAACAGGGCTCATGTCGCCAGGCGAAGCCAACTAGTTCTGGTCTTCAGAGACGCTGGATTAGGGACAGATGACAAATACTTCTGAGATGGATGCGCGCCAGTGTTTTAGAGCCTGAGGCAAAGCGTGGACCCTCCTGCCAGGCGGCCTCCAGAGGGCGGGGCTGGAGGGAAGCAAACTCTCCGCCTGGGGAAGAACAGAGCCCAGGCTTGGTGCGGAGCGATGCGCCTGCTCCGCACCTCCGCAGAGGGCTGGGGCCCGGAGGGGCTCACGGCCTCCGCACAGGGCAGGAGGCCAGCTTCTCGTTCCCACTACCTCCCGCCTCTCATTCGACCACTGCTTGACCACAATGGCACTGGTGTGTTAAAATCTTAGAATTAATTCATGAACAAGGTAAAAAAAAAACACACACACACAAGTAAGTGCAGAAATGTGTAAAAAAGAAAATGAAAACACCATTTCCCAAGTCCCACACCTGTCCCCTTCCACAAACACTGGTTTGTCTCTGGATTCTACGAACCTGCTCTTTCTTCCGGAGCTCACGGGCCTTTAATCCTGTACATGTCTGAGTTTCCAACACCGTGGTGACTGTCCCTGCGGTTCCTGTGTGCTTTCATCTTGTCTGTCCGACGGGCATCGCCACAGTGGTTTATGCACTCAGGCAAAAATATTGAGCTTGTCACTGATTCCTTTAGAATGTGCATGTGCACACACACACAATTGTGCACACACACACACACACACACACACACACACACACACACACACGCACTTCATGTTTAAGCCAGCGGCAAACCTCAGATCCACTCTCACCACAGCTTCTCACCATATCCCCTGTGACCCACTAGAATTGAACCCGGGGCCTGGTAACTACCTGCTTTCCTTTCTACGCGGGCCTTTGGCCTTTCCCCCCTTTTCTGTGGTGGTACTGTGGATGTAGCCTCTGGTCTTTGCACTGGGGTACATCCCCAACCCGTTTTTAATTTTGTTCTTCAGACCGGGTCTCGCTAAGTCATTAAGTTGCCTTCAGGCTGGGTTCAAAATTGTGGTCCTCCTGCTTCAGCCTCCCACGGGGTGGGGGAAAGTCTCTCCAATGGGTGGCTTCATTTATTTCTTTTAGTGGCGCAGTCTGGCCCCTGGGTTTCTGGCAGAGCAAGGCTGGATCTGCCCACCGCACCCCGCTCCGCCCACTGCAGTCCGCCTTTAAGGCCCCTGTCCCCAGCGCCACCCCGCTGGCTCTGGAACACGCCCCGGCCACCCACCTTGTCAAAGGCCTTTATGACACAGGGAGGCGCCGGGGTTTGCCGGGAGGCTTCCTGGTGCAGACCATGCCCTTTTCTGAGTTTCAGATGAAAGTGTTAAGGTCAGATGGGTTCAGCCTGTGCCCTTCTGAGGGAGGCCTCTTCCGCTCAGGCCTGGGAGAGGCAGGTTCTACAGCCTGCTGGGTCCCCGCCCTCTCCCAGCGCCAGCAACGTTTCTTTTTCTTTTTCTTTCTTTTTTTTTTTTTTCCCTGTTTGCTTTTTGGCGGTACTGGGAATTGAACCCAGAGCCTTTGCGCTGAGCAACATCCCCAGCCCGTTTATTTTTTGTTTTGAGATGGGATCTTGCTGAGTTTCGCAGTTGCCAGGAGCGGACTTGGGTTCAATTGTTCCCACCCGGGGCCCCTCCCAGCGGCTGGGATGCCAGGCCTGTGCCCTCACACCCAGCTCACACCCAACAGGTTGGCACACTCGCCTGTCTGGTCATCGCGGAGGACCTCCGGCCGAGGGAATCTTTGCTGTGCGGATTTCAGGGCCTAAAGGCCATTTCAAAAGAAGTCAGGTGTGGATACGGTGGTGCAGGCATGCAGTGCACTCTTTGGGACTGGCTGAGGCAGAAGAGTTGAAAATTTGAGCCCCACTTGGCAACTTTTGACATAGCGAGACCCGGTCTCAGTATCCAAAATGAAAAAATGGGGTGTCTAGGGGCGTAGGTCGGTGTGAAGGCCTTGGGCCGGATGCCCAGTACCCCAAGAAAAAAGACTAATTCCTCAAATGACTGTGTGATTGCTGCTGTAAGGAGGGCTGCAGAGAGCGCGCAGGTGCCTTGGTGAGGCCGGAGCCCTGAGGAGGGGTCCCTGGAGGCCGGGCGGCCCGCGGAGAGTGGCACGCCCGGTGAAAGCCTCCGAGCCAGATCTGGACAGGTGGCGCCGGGGGAGCGCAGGGGCGGACCTCAGAGGCACCGAGCCCGCGACACAGGTCTCATTCCAGCCGAGGACATTTTTATTAAAAATCGATCACAGAAAGCTTGCCCAGCCCCCTTGTGATTGGAAGCCACATCCGCCGAGTGGCCAGGCTCCGCGCTGGCAGCAGCGACACGCCCTTCCGGGGCCCTGGCCGCGGGCGGACTTTGTGTTTTAGGACCCTCCCTCTGACGGGTCCTTTGTTGTCGCTGTCCTTTTAGGTAGAGGTGATCGGAAAGAAAGAGGACGGGCGTCCGCTGACAGCCCGGAGCCCGCAGCAGGAGGCAGGGCGCGGCGGGGAAGCAGGCCCCGCGGGCGGTGCGTCCTGAGCCGGCGAGCCCGGCGCTCCCGCCCTTCCTGCCGCCGGGCCCCTGGCCTCCGTTTCCCTTGGTTTCTTTCTTTCTCTCTCTCCCCGTTCTGTCAGTGGACAACCAGAGCCCGAGCGGGGGACCACCGTCGGGGTGTCGGCACCCGCCCAGGGGCAGCGCCGCCCCGCACTGTGCTGTTGGACGTCCACCAGCAGCTCCTTTCTTGGTTTCGATTTTTGTGACAGATTCTCGCCAAGTTGCTGAACCGCCCAGGCTGGGCTCTAACTTGTGATCCTTCTGCCTCAGCCTCCCGGTGTGCTGGGATTCCAGGCCTGTGCCACCAGGCCCGGCCAACCGTGTATGAACATTGGACAAGACATCCCCATTAGGAGGAGACCTGGCACACCGAGAGAATGCTCAGTTCTCATCAAGGGGCGGAAACACCCCTAGAGAAACTGAAACCTTCTTTCTCAGACATTTCAAGACCATCCCCAAGAACAGACGAGTGCGGTCCTGGCTGGGAAAGTAGTGAGGGGCTCCTTAGCATGTGGGCACTGTGTCAGGGTGTCAACTGTCGCAAGATGTCCAAATGCAGCAGCTCTGGCAAAGAGGCGGGTGAGCAGCAGGCCCAGCCGGACACCTCATCACAGCCCGGTCACCCGAGCCCTGCTTGTGCCTGGTGCCAGCCCAGTTCCCTGGCAGCCCAGGCAGAGAGCAAATCCCTGCCCAAATTTTACCGAGTCCTTTGAAGATGGCCGCTAAATCTCCTGGTGTGTGTGTGTGTGTGTGTGTGTGTGTGTGTGTGTGTGTGTGTGTGTTTCTTCTGGCTTTGTTTTTTGTTATGGAAGCATCTGATATACGCAAACTAGAAGGGTTAACACCAGGAGCTCCTCTCTGTCCCTCCCCGGCCCCCCAATACCTGCCCTGACACTGTAGGCGCAGTCCTCAGCAATGCAAGTCCTCGCAGGACGGAGATTTTGCACACTGGTTTTCAAGTTAATAAAGGAGCGTGGTTTTTAGTGCATTTGTGTTGCTGTTAGAGTCCGTAAGGAGAATGCTGGAAGCCTGGTCTGGGTGACTTAAGAGAGATTCTGTGTCAGAATTAAAATATATATGATAAAAAGGGTTGCAAATGCAGCTGAGTGCCAAGCCCCTGGATGCAATCCCAGACACACACACACACACACACACACACACACACACACACACACACACACACACAGAGAGAGAGAGAGAGAGAGAGAGAGAGAGAGAGAGAGGCACACACATGCAGAGAGAGAGCGAGCAAATGAATGAGAGCAAATTGATAGGTTTTTTTGTTTTTTGTTTTGAGACAGAGACTCACTCTGTAGCCCAGGCTGGTCCTGAACTCACGACGGAGCCCAGGCTGGCCTCGGACTCATGGCATCCTCCAGCCGCCACACCCAGCGAATTCTCATGTGGTGCTGGGAACTCAACCCCCTTTGCCTCTTTGGACATGCTAAGTGAATGCTTTAACCAGTTAGCTGCGCTCCTGCCCTCCACAGGCTTTATTCCTGTTGAAATTCTCAAGGCAAGTGGATGCAGATTCCCCATCAACAACGACGAAGTCACTTTTATTAGTTCAAATAGGCAATAGAAGGCGACCCAGGAGCTGACCTGGTGGCACAGACCTTAACCCCAGCCCTCTAGCAGGCTGAGGCAGGAAGGGTCACAGAGATTCAGTAGTAGCATGTCATAAAGGGCGACATTCGCGACATTTGGAAAACATGCGTTTCCTCGTTCACTTCGTAATACAGCGGCCCACTGCGCGCTCAGGGTTTCCACTCCGGGAGTCGGCCCAGCGCGGAGTAACACTACTATTTAGTTTTTGTCTGATCTATAATCAATGTTAGACATTTTCTTCTCGTCCTTCTTTCCTAAATAACACAGGAAGGCGACTGTTCACCCCTAGCTTCCGCTGTGTTAGGCAGTGACTGGGAGGCGCCCCTCGGGCACGTTATTTCCCACAGATGCAGACCCGGCTGGGAAAGCAGTGCCTAGTCCCGTGGGGATCTGTGTGAAGACTTCACGCTAGTTGGTCTTACACAGGGGACTTGGGTGGCCGCGGATTTATAACCGCATGCCATGGCTTGGATCCCGAGTGGCCCCTCGTGCTGTTAAGAGGTGGGGCCTGGCTGCAAGGGGCGGGCACGGGGGAGGGGGGCAGGACCTGGAGGGGCGTGGGGCTCTGTCCTCGCTCACAGGGCTTCGGCTTGGTATCTGCCTCTCCGAGAACAGCTTTCCTTCAACTAGGCCCCTCCTACGTGCTCCCTCCATCGCCACCACCCACGAGTGGACTGCAACGGTGAACTGCAATAAACCTTTCCTCCCTAAATCGTGGGCGGTGGATATTCTGTACCAGCAATGAGAAGGTGACTAAGAGAACCCAGGCCAGCCCACCTCAGGCTCTGACAGAACACTGTGCCTTTCTGGTATTCTTTTAGCTGGTATGCTTAAGGTGTTTGATTAAGATGGTCAGAATTATCTAAAATATTTAATATAATTTTGACTAAGATTGATTAAGATGGATCCAGCTGTGTACATATCAAGTCTGTGGGTTAAACTTTAAATATAAAAGATATCTATGAAATATCTCGTTCAGTTTTACCTCTATCAACATTATAAATATTTTATTTTTCAGATTTAGTTAGGTATGTTTTGCCTGTGGAACAACTGTTTACTGTGTTTGTTCTTAAATTTTCTATTCTGTCAGAAATTTGTGGAAAAACCAAACATTCTGTGGGAAATTTATTTTCATTTTGGGAGGGTTTTTTTTTTTCTCTTTTTCTCATACTGAAAAGTTATGATTGTCAAGGGGTCCTTTCTACAGGGAATGCTATAAATCTTAGTAGAAATAATGATTTTAGGCTAGCTTTTTTGTGCTGAGGACTGAACCCTGGGCTTTCGCCCTGAGCTACATCCCCCCCAGCACTCCTTTTTTCATTGTATTTGAGACACGTTCTCCCTGAGTTGCTGAGTTGCCCAGGTTGGGCTCAAACTTACGATTCTCCTGCCTCAGCCTCCCAGAGTGCTGGGATTAGAGGCCTGCACCACTGGGTCCAGCTTCCAGGTTGCCGTCTTGGAAGAAAACATTTGTTGAACCTGTGTCTTGACATTTCTCAGTCCTTCGGTGATCTTTATGATCTTTTGACCTCGATGCGCTTGATCGTTCTGTTACTTGTGCAGTGCCACAAAGAGTGTTGAAGTGGTTGGTTTTTCATCATGAATTACAGCATTGGGTGAATGAAATTTACATGTGAAGAAAACTCCAGAGCTACCCGGGTCTGTAACAGACACTGTAAAAACAGCCACGCGTTTGCGCTGAGTCCGAATTGCGAGGTTGTCTCGGGGTGAGCTCTGGCCCTGCCCCTTGAGCTGTGTCTACAGCTAGTTGCAAATTCCCTGGTGTGAGCAAATGCAATGGCGCATGCTTAAACTTCAGTAACTTATTCCAGGAAAAGACACACTGTCATTCTCCGTGCTCAGAGTCCTCACCTGGGACACACGGATCCCATCATGAAGTGTACCAGAAGGCCCCCTCTACAGTGTCTTTAATTGCACTGTTGTGGCTGCCTCCATGTCCCGTATGGGTTGGAAATATTCACACTAATTTCTGTCAAATGAAACCACGATCGTGAGTCCTCACCCACAATCTTCACTGTGTGACTTCTTGTTCTTCCACAGAGTCTAAATGACCAGGAAAGGGCAATGATTTGCATCATTTTGGGTCATGCGAGCAGCCAGGACAGCACAATTCTTGTGGTTTGGATCTGGAATATCCCCCCAAAGTCTCATGCATTTGGATGTCATAAATTATCTGTGGAATCCTGTACTGTTGGGAGATTGGGGATGGTCTGGAGGCATGGGTTGCGGGTGTGTGTATTGGATTACAGACATGTGGTAGATTGGAATCAGACCTGGAAGAGGAAGAACGCCGAGACTAGACCCAGCAGAGGCAGATCACTGGTGGGACCTGGAGGTATATATATGCTGCTACCTTTCTCTGGGACTTGACCTGACCTCGCAGTGCTGCGAGGAGCAGCCTCTGCCTGTACCTCCACCATGTCCTTCCACTGCTGCTGGCTGCCCTGAGCTGACGGTGACCCTCTGAAATTGTGAGCTGAAATGCAACTTTTCCTCCCCTAGTTTGTGGATGTTGGGTGTTTAGTCGAAGTGGCAAAAAAGTAACTAAGACACTAGCCCCTTTTGATTTTTGCTTTTGAGACAGATTCTTGCTAAAGCAGTAAGCCACTCAGGCTGGGCTTGAACGTGGTATCCTCCTATCTCAGCCTCCTGAGCCCTGGGAGTACAGGCCTGCGCCGCCACATGCTGTGTACAGTCACTCTGTGCCATTGTCTCCTTGTCTGATAAGAACTGCACTTGGCGGGCGGGACTGAGGTGAAGGTGAAGCCAGTCAGAACAAAGCGGAAGGGCTCTCAGACAGGTGTGCAGATTTGGTGCTTAAGTTCTGACTGTCATTCCACGTGTTGGTGCATCCCACAGGGCGCTCATTCAACTTGTATAAAAATCTGCACGTCTGTGACAATATTGTACATATTAACATGTTCTGATAATCTACACCCATTTTCAGTTTGAATTTATTATAAAAGTAAGATATTTTCATTAGAAATTTGAAAAGAACACAAAGCAGAGTAAAATGACACCACGAGCTTCTCCACCGTTGGTCGCATTAATATCTAGATTTTTTTTCTGAGAAGTCCAACATATGAGCTTTAACATACATGCTAATATTTAGTGAAAAAGGAGGGATTTATTATTAATATATAATAAAATTGTAGTTATTTTGTGAATGCTTTTAAATTCTGGGCAGAAGTGGGCATCAAACAAAACACCTTGCCTACCTTCTTGAGTAGTTAATCTTTTCCCAGCTGAAAGACAGCAGCTCTGAGGGATCCCTTAGAGCAGCTTTTATGAGATTAGCTGCGAGTGGGGATGTGTCTATGGTGCAGCCTGGAAGGGTTTGGGTGAGGTTAACGGAGAGGGCAGCCGTGTGGTGCATTCTGGTGGTGGCGTGTGTTGTTGATCCAGATTCGCTCCCTCACGTCATGCCTCGGTTTCTCTGCTCCTGTCATAGTTATGGTAAGGCAGTCCTGCTCCCTCGCCGCTGTCCCTCCTCCGTGCGTGCTGCGGACAGTCCTCAGCACATTCCACAGTGATTGAAACCCAAGATGCTTCCAAGCAAAACACCAGCTTCCTGGCTCTTCCCGGAGTGTGGAAGTGGATCTGAAACACTCTGACGAGATGCCCTGTCTTTTGGGTGGAGGTTACTGTAGACGGAGCAAGTTCTGATTGCGTTTCCCCAGGGAGCTTTCCCATCTGAAATGCCACATTGAAGACCCACTTGTACCCTGACCTTGCTAACAAGTATGTCCCTGTGGCTGCACCCTTGATGGAATGGTGCGTGGAAAATTAGGGGAAACGATAAATCCAGACCCCCTGAGCCTCGCTGAGACCAGCTCATGGGTCAGGAGAGGTTACATACGTGGTTTGGGGGAAAATCATACTTACATTAAGATTTGAAAGCCGATTAATTAAAAATATTTTGAAGCCGATCCAACTTTATCTCACGAGGGCCAGGCGTGTTGGCACATGCCTGTGATCCTGGCATTCTAGGAAGTTGAGGCAGGAGAATCTCAAGTTTGAGTCCAGACTGGGAAATTTAGGGGGTTTGGTGATATCCTGAGTCAAAATTTTGAAAAAATTTTAAGAACTTAAAAAGGGCTGGAGCATCGATAAGTGAGCCAGCCCTGGGTTTGACCCCACTGCCACCTCCCCAAATTGTGATGAATTTAGTTAATAAGTGTAGTTTAAAATACTTCTTTTGGTGCATTCACATTTTACATGACATATATTCTTTAAAATGTAGGAAATTATAAATTAAATAGTTAATGGGCTCAGTATCTTTCATCTCCAAGATAACAACTATGCGTACATTTAGATGCACACTAGTAAGATTGAGAAAAGCAGGTGTGTTATGTATAACTGGCGCATTTGTTACTGGTTCATCTGGAAAAGACGCTTATTTCTAGATTCTGAACAGTGATGGATTAAAAACATCACTTGATTGATCAGTGGATTGACTGGTAGATTGATTTCCTGAGACAGGGTCTTTCTGTGTAGCTCAGGCTGGTCTCAAACTCATGATTCTTGTGCCTCAGCCTCTCCAGGGCAGGGATCCACAGAGGTGTGCCACCGCCTGGCACCCTGCCACTTTTGTGTGATAGAAATACTTTTTAACACTGCAAAAGACCTAACTTAATTTTTAATAATTTTCCAAAACGATGAATTTGCTTTTAAAATCCCTTGATTGATTGAGGCATGGCAGATACTGCTAAATACAAGCGCACAGCATGTTGGGGGTAAGCCAAGGTGCCAACGATGTCACAGAGGGTCACACTTGGTGACCAGCCAGGGGCTTGGGGGAGACAGTATGCCAAGGAGTTCATAACTGAAAGTCGCTTGGGAAGCGGAGGGTTGGGCGTCCTCTCCACGTGGTCTTCTATGTTCTGTAAGGTTTTTCTAAGTGGGCACTGTCACTGTGAGCATTCTGAATATTTTCTCTCTTTTTTTAATACCAGGGATTGAATCCAGGGTGTTTACACTGAGCTACATCCCCAGCAACTTTTTTATTTTTTAATTTACAGACAGGGTCTTGCGCAGTCACAAAGTTGCCCATGTTGGGCGTGAACTCAGGATCTTTTTGCCTCAGCCTCCCGAGTGCTGGGATGACAGGTGTGCATGACAATGTGCAGGATGCCTGCACAGACAGCTGACAGCTACGACAGTCACCTTTTTTGGGTCACCTGGCCTGATGTGTCTCAACTCTTTGTACATTAAGGCAAATCTGGGAATTGGGAAAGCAGATGAGACTTCCAGTCCTGGCCTGCCTCTCACTCTGAGTTGGGGAGAGTAATTTTTTTGACATAATAAATTAACTGGGCAGCTCTGCTCTAGGCCCCTGGCTTCCTTTCTTGGCTTTAAAGTTTTTCAATTTCTGCCCTGCGCGGTGTCTCCGGAAGCTCTCAGCCGCCCCTGATCCTTGGAGATTTCACTTTAGCTGAGGAAAACATCCCGCAGGCCACGCCTGATCCCGTCACCAGGGAGGCCCTTCCCCCGTTGCCACCCTGGCAGCCCCTAGGCTGTCTTAGCCACACCCACTTAGCTGCCCTGTGCTACCCGGAGCACCCAGGGACCTGCTGCCTCCTTCAGGAGCCATTGTTGAAGACGGAGACCTGCATCCTCAAGCTGGATTTATTTGGTTATGTACCGGGATTTAAAAAGAGACGGCATCTTCATTTTCCCATAACTACCTGTCTGTCACCTATCTATCTTTATTTTGTGGTACTGGGGATTGAGCCCGGGGCCTTCACACTGAGTTACATCCCCAGCCCAATTTCATTTTTGATTTGACACAGGGTCTCGCTAAGTCCCTGAGTTACCCAGGTTGAGCTTGAACTCGCCATCCTTCCACTTCAGCTTCCCAGAGTCCTGGGATGGCAGGCCTGCAGGCCCGGCTTATCAGCGTACGTTGGTGGTCCATGATAACTAACATTCACCTCGAGGAGTTGGTCTACACCCTCCCCGCACCCACCTCTCTCTGGCCTCCGTCGCCGCTCCCTCCTTCGCTCCCTAAGCCGTCTGTACTTCTGTGTTCTCACATGAGGAAAACCACACGTTATCTGATCTTCTGCGGCTGGTGGGTCTCGTGTAGCCTGCCACGCTCTCCTCCTGGTTCCGCGCTGGCTGGTACTCAGGTCCCTGGCCGTGGGGCGGCTCGGGCCTGCCCAGGGCCTAATGGTCCTTTGTCTCTGCACTCTCTTCCCATGGCTGACCCCAGGACCCCGAGGAGCGCTGAGCTCCCCCGAAGGCCCCTGCTTCCTGGACGCGGCACCAGTGAGGCTTCCTCTCCATCCTAGATTTTAAACACGCGGCATTTACCCTCTGTAGGGTTTATTTACTTTTTAGGATTAGGACTTAAAAGGTAAGTGGATTCCAGGGAAAGCAGGAACTTTTTAAAGGCTGACGCTTTATAGTTTATTGGCTACAACTCTAAAAAGCCATCATGGCCATTTCATCTTACAATTAAAAGTTTCTGTTATTTTTGAAGCACGGCAGAGGCTCTGAGTCACGTACTGGATGACAGAACGGCGAGGCAAACGCTTCCTCGCTCAGGTCAACACTGTGTCTCGGAGGAGGAGGAGGACGCTTCTGGGAGCCCTTCCCTCGTGGCTCATCTTTGCTCTCTGCTTTCTCTCCCACTCCGAATTTTTGCGCGCTGCTTCCGATGAAGTGAAGCTTATGATAAGGCTTCCTGTGGGGCCAGCGCCCCTGAGTAGCTCCGAAGGGTTGGCAGGGCTGTCGTTCCAGCATGCTGGGAGGCTCAGGTAGGAGAATTGCAAGGTAGACCCCAGCCTGGGCAGTGCAGCCACTGAGTGAAACTGTGAACAGTAAAAGATAGAAATGGGCTGGGGCCGTAGCTCCATATGAAGGCCCTGGGGTGCATCCCCAGTAATGGGGAAGAAAAGGAAAGCCGAGGGTTAGTGAGGGCAGGGATGGAGGTCAGATTTCCCAACAGCCTGGCTCTCTGCCTGCCAGTCTGACGTCACAAGTGTCCCTCAAACCACTACCAACCTTCTTGAAAGTGAAGCCCATGGAGGGGGGAGTCAGAATGGCCTGCTGGCTGTCCCCGGGGCCACACGTCGGGGCGAGTGCTCCGTGGGGAGAGGGCCAGGCCACAGGTAGCGCCCTTCCTCTTACACAGGTGACTCGGTGTTTGTGTCATCTTCTTCCTTTGCTGCACATTACATCTTGGGGCTCCCACTGCCCCCTCCCCGTCCCTGTTCCCCTTCCGGTCTGCTCCCCGCTCTGGCTGCCTCCTTTTGTTCCTGGGGTTGTGACTTGGCCAGCGCAGGGTAAGCTGACGACATCACAAGTGGATGATGACCTGGGGAGAGGACTGGAAATTCGCTGGAGGTTACTGGCAGCTTGGGTGCCTCTCCATCGATCTGTCTGTCCGACTGTCTGTCTCTCTTACCTTTTTTGTATGAGAGATTGAACTCCTGGCCTCTACACCAAGCTACATCTCATTCCTTTTTTTTTTTTTCTTTTGAGATAGAATCTCGCTCTGTAGTCCAGGCTGGTCCAAACTCACTGTGTAGTCCAGACTGGTCTTGGACTCGCGGCAATTCTCCTGCCTCAGCCTCCTGAGTGCTGGGATTGCAGGCATGTGGCACCACGCCCAGATTTATGTGGTGTTGGGAAATTGAACGCAGGACCTTGTGCTTGCAAGGCAAATGCTTTAACCTCTGTACCCTTCCTTCAGCCCCATCTCATTTTTTAAAAAAATGTGTTATTTTGAGGCAGGATCTGGATCCCTAAGTTGCCCCAGGTGGGCTCAAACTCCCAATTCTCCTGCCTCAGCCTCCCAAAGACCTGGAATTGTAGGTGTGGGCCACCATGGCCAGCTCTCCCCAGCACCTTGCAGTCACTTGCTGTGGAAAAAGTCAGAACTGGACACCTGAATTCTGGTTTTGCTGGATGTGTGTGGCTCTGGCGCCCTGTGGCGCTCTTCCTCGGTGAGTTGAAATCCTTTGTGGTAGAGATGCCAGCACACTGCTCAGGTCCTGGGACACCATAGCATGGCCTTCCTGCCCTGTTCACTTACGCTCTGCTTTAGACTCATTGCCAGCAGGATTCAAGCTTAACCTGGTTCTTAACGATCCAGTCTCCCTTCCGAGTAAGGGGTGAGCCCGCGAATGGCCATTAGACAAAGGCCAGGCCTGCGTCATCTCCAGGCTGAGCAGGGTCTCTCTCTCCATTTGAAGGCCGATTTCTGAGTCCCCGGAATGCGCACAGGCCGTGAATGAGCCTGGCGGTTTCCCGCAGCTTCCTGGGTGTTTCAGTTTTCACTCAGTGTTCTTTCGGCTGCAGGCCACAGAACCACCTTGGCCAATCACAAGGGGAGAGGGGTGAACCGGCTCATTTCCCAAGAATGGCACCAGAAACACACCTGCGGGAGCCCATCGCTGGCCGCCAAGGTTCCTGTGCCCTGGCAGGCCCAGCCCGGGAGAAAAAGATGTCTGGGCATTTACTTATTTATTTAGTGAGGACAGACCCCAAAGCTTCGTATGGAGCCAGCCATTTTCTGAGTCTGAGACAGAGTCTTATTTTGTCACGAAGCTGCTCAGACTGGGCTTGAACTTGAGATCCTCCTGTCTCAGCCTCCCTCTCACAGTGCCAGGATTATAGGCCTGTCCCTGTCTTTTAGGTTTCTTAAGTGAGTATGAGTGCCAGAAGGATTCTCACGAAGTAGTAGGACCTGGTTAGGTGGCCCAGCCACCCTCGGAATCAGTTACCACACAGGCCGAATGCTCCTCCCTCCCTCAGCCAGCAGCGCGGGCGGGGACATGGAGAGGGACTGGAGGGGACGGCCGCCAGCCTACCCAGGTATGAAGGGTCACCTGCCGGCCTCAGCGGGCACCTGCTGGCGGTCAGGTCCCTGCGCTGCAGTGGCTTTTGCTGTTGGCGTCTGTGGATTCCCAGGGGCTCCCCCTTACCCCGGCCCCGCCCTCCAGCTTGGAGCTCGTGTCAGCGAGAGCTGAAGGAAGCGAAGTACGCAGCAGGGCGCGGGGAGATGAGTGGCGCCATGTTTGTTTGAAGCGCCTCACGTTCCGTGCCAGCCCTCGTCCTGTTCTTCCTCCAGTCCCGAAGCGGATGGTGCTGACTTTGCCAGGAAGCAGCGTGCTCCGAGGAGGAGAGCGCGGTTCATGGAGTAGCCCCTTCACTCCATTGCTGCTACTAGTTAGTCTTGAGTGATTTAATTTTAATTATCGCATCTTGTGGGCCTGGGTATTAAACAGTGAGCGGCAGCTCTACCACCTTCCCTTTTAAAAATTCTCAGGAAGGTCTTGCTAAGCCTTAATGTTGCACAGGCTGAGCTCGACGTTGTGATCCTCCTGTTTCAGACTCTCAAAGTGCTGGGATTCCAGGCAAACACCACTGTGCCTGGCGAGTTGTGGCTAATTTTAGATTAGTAAGACTTAATTTCTGAGTTTCTGGTTCTTTAAAAAATGCCTTCTTTGTATGTTTGTAAGAATTAAGTAAGATGATTGTACATAAAGTACAAGATGGGGCTGGAGGAATGGCTCAGCCGTTAAACTGCTTGCCTAGCAAATGCTAAGTCAAGCCCTAAGTACCTGGGTTGATTCCCAGCACCACATACACTGGGTGTGGTGGCACATGTCTGTAACCCCAGCACTCGGGAGGCTGAGACAGGAGGATTACCGTGAGTCCAAGGCCAGCCTGGGCTCCATCCTGAGTTCAGAACCAGCCTGGGCTACAGAGTAAGACCCTGTCTCAAAAAAAGAAAAATAAAGAAAAAGAAAAAAAAAGAAAAGAAAAAGAAAAAGTACCAAGAACACAGCTTATGTGGCTTATGTGCAATGAACGCCAAATTTTTCTATTTGTCTTTCATGATACATAAATCACTTGGCTGGGAATGTTTAACCAGGCTACTGTTTGACACTTGCTTGGACCCAGGGCCTCTTACCTAGCTACACCCCAGGCCCCCTGTTTTTCTTTTTCCCTTTGAGACAGGATCTCACCAAGTTGATGAGGCTGAGCTGGAACTTGCTTTCTTGCTTTTAACCATTTATTTTACTTAACCAAATGTAAAAGAAATGATTGCAGCATGGATTAACATAAAATTTAATGAGTTTTTTCCCACAAGACCTTTGAAATCCATTATCCATATTGTACTTCCAACATACCTCAACTTAGGCACTAAAATTTCAATAGTAAAGATAAGAGTAGGCCTATGCAAAGTTGGGTTTAGTGTAAAATACATTTTATTGCTGGCTTTTAAATTGAAATGAATAAAAATTGTACAAAACAAAACAAAACAAAAAATTCTGTGCCTTGGTCCTGCTAGCTGAATTTCAGCTGCTCAATAGCCCCGTGAGCCTAGGGGTTCCTGTTGGGGACAGGGCAAGTTTAACTCCCTAGGGTTTTGCATGCGCCTGCAGAGGCTCCTTGGATCTCCTGAAGTTCACTTTTGCTTTACGTGCCACTTGTTGAGAACTCTCCGTTGTCCGTGTTGAAGGTGGCAACTTTGAGCCCCACCTGGGCATTTTAGCAGCTAGGCTAGACCCTGTCTCATATGAGGGTTGGGAATGTACTTGAGAGCAAAAACCCTGTGCTCAATCCCCGGTACCGCAAAAGCAAGCAACTCTACAGAGGCACGAAGGGGGCCTCTGATTGGCACTTAGAAAAACAAGCTTTGTCTCCTGGCCGTGCGAGGTGACGGCAGAGTTGCCCTCTATCGGGGGTAGCGATTTTCACCTTACCGACAGGAGGGCTGCGGAGTGTGCACCTCTAAGTGTGTAGAAAGGTCTCCCCAGAAACCAGGCGGCAGCCGCTGAATTTGTGCACAGGGATTTACGCAAAGCTCCCTGCTATTTTTAGCCAGAGCAACTGCTTGCTCATTCAAGTTTCTGGAGAGGGAAATGCACCCAACTCCGAGACAGACGCGGCAGAAGCGGAGGCCTTTGCCAGGTATTGTTCCAAATCCCCGAGAGTTCTCTCTGCCACCGAAACTGCGCAGGGCAATTGCTTTCCCCGGGTGGCTTAAACCCGCCCCAGCAAGCAAGCGCGTCCCGGCTGCGCGGCCGGATGGCCCGGCCCGGGGGCGTGGCCTGGCGTGGAGGCGTGGCCGAGACCCCCGGGGCGTGTCCGTGGCGGGGGCGGGGCCGAGGGGCGGGGCTAGACGCGGAGGCTATAACTGAGACGCTGGGTCTGTGTGACCCGACTCGCGGTGGCGCGGCGCCGGGGCGCTGGAGGGGCGTGGCCGGGGAGAGCCAGGAGGCGGAAGTTCCCGCCGGCCTTGGGAAGGCGCCCGCTCCGCCAGTCACTTGCCAGCGCTCGTCCGAGGCGGAGGCAGCGCCGCGCGGATCCGGAGGTGAGTGGCCGCCGGCCGTGGCGAGCGAGTGGGCTTCCCCGCGAGAAGAGGGGGCCAGACGGACGGCGCTGCGCGGGGAAGGTCTGGGTGCTCCCGGAGCCGGGGAGCGGGCGCGAGGCGGCGGTGAGCGTGGGCGACCCGGGGTCCCAGCTGTCGATCTGGCAGGGACCGGCGCCAGCGCGCGGGCGGCGCGCGGTTTGCGGGGCCGCTTGGCGGTCCGCGCCCACCCACTTCTCTGGGGCGCGTGGAGCGAGCAGGACCCAACGGGAAAGGCAGATTATTCGAGACGGGCTCTCGCTAAGTCACCAAGTCGCCCAGGCTGGGCTCGAACTTGCGAAGCTCCTGCCTTAGCCCCCCTGGGTGCTGGGATTGCAGGCGTACGCCACCGCTTGTAGCGAGGCGTTCTTGGGTCATTTATTTGTTAGTTTGTTTCCGGCGCCTGAGAAGCATGTGTCCCCCGCCCTCCCCCAGTACTGACAGTCGTGCAACCTGTTTGAGGAAATCTTCCCGAGCGCGTCCAGAAATCCTAGCGCTTCCGAAACACTTGATCTGTCACGGAAGCCAGATTTATGGACGGGTCCTGCAGTGTTCCGCGGGTGTGGGGAAGACCGCGCCTTCGGGGCGCTTGACAATGAGTGGAAAAAGGAAGGGCGTGTGGACAGGGCCGAGGGTGGCGCGCCGGGCTGGGCAGGTCTGGGGTGTGACCCCAGATCCTGTCCCGGGCCCGCCTCGCCGGCGGTGAGGACGTTTGCACCGCCCGCCCTCCTCCGTGGCAACGGCCGGCCGCTCGGAGCCTTATTTGGCAACTGGGCTGGAGCGGTCACCTCCCGGTGCGGCCTGTGCCTCGACCCCACCTCCGCGCACGCGGAGGACGCTGCTGTCTGTCTAGGTCGGGATCTTCTGCTCGCCCGAGTTCTCCCCTCCCACCACCCGGGGAGCGGGGACTCCAGCCTGCAAAACTCCAGGACCCCCTTCCCAAGTCCTAGGAGCCAAGACAGGGCTTTAGATTTTCCCTGAAAGAAAATCCAGAGCTCGCCCAAACGCCAGCCTTCCCTGCGTGTTCGGAAGCAGCCTGGCTGCCAGCGCCTGCCGGCGTGGTGTTTGGGGAAGGGTGTGGGCGCCAGTAACCAGGTGGAGGAACCGGGAGGGCCAGGAGAAATGGTGCCGCTGCTTAGGGATTGGCGTATTTCAACACGACGACTTCCAAGTGGAGCTGGCAGAAAGAGACTAGCCAAGAAACGACTCCACTCGGGCTGAGGCTTTTCCAGAGGTGGAAACTGTAATAACACATGAGACTGAGCCGGAAGGGAGACCCTAGGTAGAAGAAAATGACACGTCTGTGCGTTGGTCGAGACCTGAAGTAGTTTCTTCCAGGGAAAATGGGAGCAATGGAATGGAGCCTGACTTTCCCGTTCTTTCCGTGTTACCACAGGTTAAAGATTAAAGAGGACAGTGGCTGGTGAAAGAAGTATCAGTTGGTGTTACATACGACTGATTTGTATTGTATGCAAATATCAAGACTTTATCTTTACTAATTTTATGAAAGTCTTTTTTTGTGAAACTGTGGATCGATTTCGTTTTCTCATTTTTCCCATTCGTATTACATTTAAAATTTTTTCGTTCCTCCCAGTGTCAACTAAGACTGACAGTAGAAAGCGCCAAGTCACTTTTTGAAAATATTGCTTGAAACTTTTACCGTACAGTCCTTACCAGTACACGCACAGGGAAGCAGAGAAACAGAACACGGCGGGGCCTTGGTTCTTTCTGAAGGTCTGAGGCCAGCCGTGGGTCACGAGTCCCTTGTCCTCTGAGTGAACGGGGGCGGGAAGGCATCCTTGGCTTGGTCTGATGAGGGGTGTTAAGAACGCGGAGGAATGACTCAGCGGTTAAAGCACTTGCTAGGTTAAGCGCCAAGTACCTGAGTTCAATTCATGAACAAGGCATGGTGGCACACGCCTGTAACCCCAGCACTCAGGAGGCTGAGGCAGGAGGATTGCCGTGAATCCAAGGCCAGCCTAGGCTCGATAGTGAGCTCAGGACCAGCCTGGGCTGCAGAGCGAGACCCCGCCTCAAAAACAAACAAACAACCCCCCCATCCCCAAACAAAAAACAAAAGAAAATCAAAAGCAGGTTCAATCAGACTGAAGTGTCAGCTCCAGTGTCGCCCACTGTGGCCTGTCCAAAACAGAAGCTGGGATCACTTTAAAAGAAACTAGAGGTGTGGCTTCTAATGGGATAAAAAGCCCTGTACGTGCAAAGACAGCTTCTCATGCCAGAGACCTGCTGTTCAGGGAGCAGAGCCTCCTCACCTGCGGCCCCCTTTCCTATGTGAGAAGTATGGGAACTCCGGGGACTCTTGCCAGCGGCAGGCACAAGAATGTGTGATGTGGAGGGAAAGGGGCGATCGTTTTGAGTTAGCCTGGAATGAAATCTTGTTCTAGCATGGTGAGCTCGCACCAGACTGGGAGTTCAAGCCCCAGCACCCCTGCCCCTCAAAAGGTGTTCTTTCTTATGTACATCAATGGATTGTTGGATTAAAGTTTATATGCAAGGAAACAGAACATTGGAACGGAACATGTTGTAAAACTGAAGATTCTGATACGAAATTTTTAAAAGAAACTGGAATGAGTGTAAAAGTTGTACGTTAATTAGTTAATAGATTCCTTTTCTTTGTTTCTTTTCTTTTTTTTTTTTTTTTTGGTGATACTACGGATCAGGCCCACGACTTCCACACTGATCTACCCCCCACCCCCAGCTCATTTTTATTTTTGATTTTGAGATACTATCTCCTAGGCCAGTAAATTTCCTAGGTTGGGCTGAAAAGTGTGATCCTCCTGCCTCACCCTCCCAGATTGCTGAGACTGTAGGCCCGTACCCTCAGGCTGGCCTAGATCCCTGAAACTGAGCTTTGACTTCTTCCCCACATCCCCCTTTCCCAGGCCTTGGCGGGAAGACTGAGCGTAGTCTGTTAAACCCATTAGGTGTACGGTAGGGTTACAAATCAGCATTGTTTAACCATCTACTTTTTCTTCACAGAGTCCTTCGTTTTCTGGCCCTGGACTTGGAACTGTCAGGATCATGAGCAGTTACAGCGTGTCCCTGGCGGGCCCGGCTCCGTGGGGCTTCCGGCTGCAGGGTGGCAAGGATTTCAACATGCCGCTGACCATCTCCAGTGTAAGCGCCTCTATGGGTTTTGCTACAGATGTGCAGTGGATGCTGGCGGCGGAGTTGGGGGGGCTCTGCCCACCTGCACCACCCCTGCCACAAGTGGCGGTGGAGGTTGTTCTCCTTGGATTTAGTTACCAAATAGAGGGCAGGGGAAGGGCGCAGCCGGGAGAATTGATCAGTTAGCTTGCGTTTAGCCTGCAGCTTTACTAGCAAAATGAAATGGGACAGCGTTTGCCTAGGGAGCAGATGCTAAAATTTTGAACTCCCCTTAATTTACGGAATTCTTTGGGTCCTAGTTCCTTCGTTTGTCATTTTATAACTTGCACGAGGGCCTTTTGCCAGTCCCATTTGGTTCTAAGCAGCTCTATTAAAAGCTGTTGAGTAAGCTTGATGTTTTTGGTGTTATTTCTTCAACTTACTCCTTGGTAGATGAGATAGTCAGTAGTAAAACGGCAAAAAGTTGCTTACCTGTGAACAGCGAATGGAAGGCCTGGGTTTGTGTGTAGTTGTCGGCCTGGTGTGGATGCTTTGAGTGTATTCCACGTATATATTCAAGTTTATTTCGTTTTCTGCGGTGCTAGTGGAAGGTGCCAGGGCCTTTTGGTGAGGGTCCTGCTGGAGGGGGGCGACCGCTTCCCCTTGCTGAGGTTTCGCTGTGTCATGTGCGGTTTCACTTGTTATCGGCTGGCGGTTGTGACTAAGAGTCACTTACACAGCTTTCTAGAAGGACTTCGGTGTATTCAGATAAATACAGATTTCTTGTTTCTGAATTAGCTTTTAAGTCATACATAAAAACATGGAAATTGTGCCTGTTAAGGGAGCACTGTGTAATCTTTTGATATGCATGTACATTGTATGCTACTTACTTATTGATGATTTCGAGAAGAGTCTCACTGTGTCACCTCATTGCAAGTTGCGTATTTGCAGCCTGGGCGCAAGCTTTGATTCTTCTGGTTTGAGCTTTTTTGTTTGTTTTTTGAGACAGTGTCATGCTCTGTAGTGCAGGCTGGGTCTGAGCTCACTCTGTAGCCCAGGCTGGCCTCGAACTTACAGCAGCCCTCCTGCCTCAGCCTCCCTAATGGTGAGATTCCAGGTGTGTGTGCGATCATACGTGGCTAATTTTTAAAATTTGATGTTAGGAAATTGAACCCAGGACCTTGTGTGTGCTGAGTAAGTGCCTTCAACTGAGTTGTGGACCCAGCCCCTGCCTCCACCTTTTAGAGAGCTAGAAATACAGGCCTGAGCCACCATCCCCAGCCACCACCAAATCTAGCCACCACCAAACCCAAACCCAGTCTCACTACCTAATGTTTAAGTCAAGAAAAGCGTTTATCTCTTCCAGCACTCATTGTTTCTTGTTGGTGACAGCTTTCAAAATCCTTCTTGTCAATATGAATTTCTAGTCTTCTTTTACTCAACGGGCAACATACTGTGCCTAGTTCTGTAAAGTATTTACTATGTAGAACTTCCCCTCTTATATATATAAGGAGGGTTTTTTGTTTTAATAGAACTTAATGCTTACTTAATGAGTCTGCTGCTGGAAGGCATCTGTGTTTCCAGTATTGCTGTCACACGCACTGCTGTGGTAGACACTATGTAGCCTGCACATGCCCCACCTATGAGTATATAGGTCGTATTGATAAACTGTCAATTTACACATTTCTCCTATGCATAAAAATACCTCATGTTCCTTTCTCTCCAGTATCAGCTTTACTAAGAAACTGTGGGATTTTTGCCAGCTGCTGTAAATGCGTCCTCTTATTTAATTTTCATAAGAATCTGAATGTTGGTGTTCTCCTGTACATAAGGTCCAGGAACTCATGACCAGGGTGGAGGAGCTGATTTTTAGGCAGGTCGCCATGCTACTTCTCAAATAATTACCTTTGTCTTAAAATTAGTTAAGTTGTTTCTCTAATTAGGTAGGCAGAAGGCTGTATCTTTGCTTAATCATATGCATATGTACAGGTATGTGTGCATGTATAAATATACACACACATACTTTGACTCTGTGTGTACGTGTATTTCCAGCCCAGTTTTGGAAGGTTGAAATAACATCTGTAAAACCTTGTACTGCCCTGCTAAAATACTGCACATCTCTTTGACTAAGGCTGCTTCCATTGTTGTCCTGGCTCTGGATTTCCAAATAGTTTATCTTTGATTTGTCATCTCCAGTTGCTGTGTTGATTCTTGTTTGCTAGATTTCGCAAGGAAATACACAGAAGCCAGTTGCCAGCCTGCAAGCTTGTAGCCCCTGCGTGGCCACTTGGAAGTCGCAGTGCGGAGTGTCCGCATGAACATGTGTGCCGTGATTTATGGGTGCAAGGCAGGGCTTTTCCTTCCGCAGACACCCGCGATCAGGATAGAATGGGGGTAGATTGCATGCTTTGGTATTGAGGATCAGTGTCCTAGTCTATTTCAGCTGACTAAAGAAAGTGGTTGCGTAGTTGAGAATACTTGTTTTTGTTTTGTTTTGTTTTGCTGAAAGTCCAGAAATGAACGGACACCCCGTGAGGCAAGCTTCGTCCTTTCTTTGTGACTTGGTAGTGGAAAAGTAAAGGATAGTTTTAAAGTTTCTGGTGCCTGTGTTCCCTGGCAGACAGTCTGAGGTGCCCGCTGTGCTCTGTGACGCGGCTGCAAGGGGACACTGTGTCCATACACTTGCGCCCTCCCTGGGGCCCGGGCAAATGCTTTCCTGGTGTAGACAGAGTGCTAATTGAAGGATTTTGAACCTACTGATTAAAAGAGACTGCAACGAAGCTGCTGAGTTATTTCTGTTCGCTTACAAAAGTCTCTGCCATGTCCTGTGACCTTTTGGGGCTTGTGCAGTGGGGCGTGGAGCTCCTGCTGGCCCGGGAGGCTGGTGGGGGACGGGGGGGGGGGTGCTGGCTCCTGGGGCCACTGCTGCCACTGCCTTTCACCACAGTTATTTTTAACCCCTTGTGTACAGTCGAAACATGGTTCCTTTGCAACATACAAGTGGCATGGCCTGGTCAAGAATCGTGCCTGGCATCTGATGTGTGTGCTGTGAAGGTCATTAGTGTTATCATTTGTTGAACTCTCATCTAATTCTCTGATTGTACTTATTCAGCTTTATTATGTAAAGTTACTGGGATATTTATTTCCCAGTGGTCACCGGGTTCTTTAATTCATAGCACGAAGCAGCTCACACCGGGAAGTAAGACCTGTAAAATTTCACGAGTCTCTCATTTGATGTTCTTAGCAAGGTTTGGCGACACAGTATTCCCTCATTTCGTACCTTTTCTAATAATGCAGACTTGGAAGGAAAGTTAGCAATTTGAAATGTTCAGTTCCCCACAGCGGTCAGGAGCATAGCAGTTATTTTATTTATTTAGTTTTATTTACAGTCTGCCCAAATTGTAAAAGGGGGAGAAATCAGATGTCTGCCTTAAGCTGGGAATTACGATCTCTGCATTTTGAAGTTTCCGAATATGTAGAATTTTTCCTTTGGTCTGTATTATGAAGGTGTTTACATTCTTTTGTAACACTGAGGTGTCAAGTTGTGTTTTGCCATCAGTGGGCCCTGGCAGGCGTTGGACATTCTGTCCTGTTGAGGTTTTCTCACGCCAATATACGACAATTCCGAAGGTGACTTGTTTCATAAAGAATGTAAGCTGTAAAGTTTTGAACAGTTTTTAAAAATCCTCGGCATATGAACCTTTTGCACTATTTCATGGGTGGATTTCTCAGATGGGATCCATAATTCCTGTTCTTTTTTTTTTTTTTTTAATAAAAACCCTGCAGGCTTCTGGGCCTGCGCTACCGCTGTGCCCATCCAGGCTCTCCTTGGAGTGGAGTGTGGCTCTGGGAGTCTGCAGGCTGCTTTTATGGGAGTCGCCCTGAAGCCATGGAAGGCAGGATGGGTTTCATTGCGCAGTGGGGCTTTGTTGGCCTTTGCCAGAATATTTTATAAGAAGAAATCGGAGAGTCGTTGCCCAGTTCAAGGCTGTGCTTTGGCAGGCTGGCGTTCCTGCTGGTGGCGTTGCAAGCAGAATGGTGTTCCTAGCCCCTCTGGGTTCAGCGTCCTCACCTGGGCACGCCCCTCCATGGTACCCTCTGGTCTCTCTGTGGCTTCTGTGTTCACGGTTCCTGAAGGTGACCTCCCAGCCCTCTTATCCACATTCTCGATGTTTCTCTGGCAGATGGGTGCGAGGTCAGACTGTCATATCCCTATCACAAAGACTTTTGATGCCCACAGGCTGGGGAGGGCACACTGTTAGAGCTTCAGACGCGGTGGAAGTTGAATTTGAGAAGTAGATGGAATCTCTCATTGCCTGGAGATCGGAGCCCTGCTTGGGAATATTGACACAGGACAGAGAAAACCGTGGAGCGCTTTGCCGGGAATTCATTTATTTAGTCACCTGCAGGAATGCTTCGTGGACGCCCATGCAGAATGCTCACTGGGAATAGAGGCCAGGAGCCAGGAGCGAGCAGGCGCCTTCCACTCCGTCACAGGCAGTGCTGGATGGAATGATGACAGCGGCTCGCGTCAGCAGTTGCGCCTCTTCCGCCCCCAGGAGTGAAAGTCCTCACTCAGCAGTGACTCACGCCGCAGGGCTTATCTCCGCACAGCTCATGCTGGCTACCCCGCGGAAGCCGCCGGGTGTCCCATCAACAGGCGATGGACATCGTGGAGTACTGCTGTGCCACGAAGAAAGATGAATTTGTAGGACAATGGGTACACCTCGAGACCATCGTGCTTAGCAAGGCGAGAAAGTGAAAGAATGGAATTAAAGAGATGGAAGAAGAAAGGAACAGCAACAAAAGCCCCCAAACCAGAGATACAGGAGTTGGTGTTTCTCGGTTTAACTGGGCATGAATCTTGGGCATGGGGACTGGCCTCCTCTGGAAGGCGGCAGTTGGCATGGCCCCTGCAGGACGCCCTTGGGCACGTGTTCTCCCGGTGTTCAGTACTTGGTGGGGACTGAGGCTCTGCTCGCTGTCACTTGATGCGTGGTGACGTTGTCACTATGGTTGAAGGACTTACCAGGCCTGCCAGCTGCAGACCTTCCCTCGCCCTACCTGAGGACAGGAAGGCTTCCTGCGGGCCTTTCCTGCTGGAAGGGGGAACCGTCCTTTCTGGGGTGAATCCCCTCCCATTTACCCGGTCTGGATGCCAAGGCAGAAAGCCGGCCTCACTTTGGAGCCACGTAATATGTATTTTGTATGTCCCTCACGGTCCACTTTTCTGGTATTAACTGCCTTCTGTGTGGGACTCCGGAGTGTGGCCTTTTCTATCACTTGTGGCCACTAGTGTTAAGGACCTCGAGATTTTCTCAAGGCACTTTTCTTGTCTGTTGTTTATAAAGACATGGAAAGCTTCTCGGGGTGTCTTGTTGCTAACGAATAGCTTTAGGGGAACAGGGCTTACTTACTTGGTCTTACTGGTGATCTGTCACTTAGGGGAAGTTATTTTTAAGGACAGTATGAGCGGTTGGTGCAGGACTTTTTTACATGATGGAGGGAATCTGACTGTGGGGTTTGGACAAAGTAGAAAGAGCCTTCTGTCCCAGTTAGAGAAGGTTTGCTGGAGCCTGTTCACCTGCTGGTGCGCGGGCTAGGGCGGCCAGCTCCTGTTCGCGCTGACATTGACAAAATGCGAGTAGCGTGCCAGTGTCCATCTAGCTGTGAATTTGCAGGCAGATGGCCTTCAGGCGCCTGGGAGAGAGCACGCCAGCTTGAGTTACCAGAGAGCGGTGGCCGGGTGGACCAGGGCTCTAGCCGCAGAGCCGTGAAAGGCCCCGTGAAAAAGACACGTTTGGCTTCTAATAGAGAAGGGCAGCCAGCATTTCTTCAGGGAATAAACGAGGGGTTGACAAACCGGCCACTATAGACCGAGCACTTCAAGTTAAGTCTGGAAGAATTGTTTAATTAGGTTATGACTGAGGTTTTCAAACGTCCGCTTCGCTTCCTCCACCTTGCCTCACCTTGCTTTATGTTGGATAAGTGACATCATCCACCCTCCTGTGCAGACTCAGGTTTCTTTTATCCCCCATTTTGTGCGACAGTTACTGGAGCAAAGTCCATCTCTGCTGTTGGCATTAGTCCTTGGGGGGGCAGAGTGGCAGGTGTCTCTGCTGGGCCTGCGGGGAGGAGAGGAAGTCTCACTGGGAAAATTTAGTGAATGAAATGAAAGAGAATTGAAAGAATGAAAGAGGAAAAGGTATGCAGGGAGAAAGGCAAGAGGCAATGTTGGAAGGGTGTCTGCAGACATGGCGATCTCTGCGGGACCCTGGGAGCTTGAGGAATCCCGCTGAGGCTTTCACATTCGACCCTCAGAAGGGCACCTGTCCCATTTCCTTGTTCGCTTTTCCCTGAAATGACTGTTCGCAGCAGTGTGGCGCCTGTACTCTCAAACATGAGCTGCAGAAGTGTGTGGCTTGGGAAGCGTGTCCCTATCCAGCCTCGTCCCAAAGTCCAGTGGCCTCAAAACCAAAACCAAATTCAGCTGCTTTCCACTTAGCCTGATATCACGATAAGAGACAAGTTGTCTCTTCATCAGTTTTAACGAACAGCTAGATCGGGTTTGGGTTTGTTGTAATTTGTTTATTGACAAACAACTAGGTTCTTTCTATTTTGCCTTTAGTGACACTGCAGTGTAATTTTTACATGTACACACACATACATACACACACATTCACCCAAGTGCATTTCAGATAAGTTCCTTGAAATGGAGTTCTGAGTCAAAGCATTCTATACATTTGTAATTTCAATTGATATTGTCAATTTTTTTAGAGATCTTCATACCTGTAGTGCGAAGAATTCTGTTTCCATAGATCTGTGAGTTTAAACAGACTTTAATCTTTTCTTTTCTTTTCTTTTCCTTTCTTTTCTTTCTTTCTTTCTTTTTTTCTTTTCTGTGGTCCACTCTGGTCCCAAACTTATTATGTAGCCTGAGCTAGTCTCAAACTCAGAGCTGTCTTACCTTAGCCTCCTTTATGTTAGGATAACAGGATGGCAGGAACCCGGCTTGAATAGTGCTGGGGAATCGAACGCAGGTCCTTGCCAGGCAAGCTAGATTCCATGTTATGACTTTTTGGGTTTTCTCCAGTAGCCAGTAGGGTGTCAAGTCCATGCAGTCTCTAGCCCCGGTGCTGGGGTATGATACAAGAAGCTGACCACTAGGAGCGTCCCTGTGGTGTGCAGCATGATGAATTCACACTCAGGACGCTTGCTGTGTTCTTACCATCGACACTGATTAGCTAGTGGAGTGGAACTGAGCTCCTAGGGGTTTGCACTGTCCTGTGCCCGCCTCAGTACAGCTGTATGAACATGTGGCCTGTGTCCTTGTTTCTTCCTGTTGGCTGAGCACACGCAAGGGTGTGTGTGTATGTGTGTGTGTTGGTAACCATGGGAGCAGAAGGAAGCAGAGTGCTACGGGTGCTTGCGTTTCATGTGTCAAAGATGGGGTGGGAAGCACTTCCCCTCAGTGTGCTGTTCCACGTGTTGTTGGCGAGAAGGTCTTTGAGGTACATGTGGATCTGCAGGCTTTTTTCCCCCTAGAGTCCAAGAACTGATTTAACAATAGCCACTGTGCTTCGTGACAAATTCTCCCAGGTAAATTTTGATTTGCTGCCAGAGGAGCAGCAAATGACATTCATGATTGAACAGTGTTTCCCAGGGACTGGATGTAGGGCTTTAAATGTTCGGATTGAGTTCTGTTGAGACTCTGTGTGTGTCAGTTTTCTGCTACTGTAACAAATACCTTGGGATAATCAATTTACTGAGAAAAGGTTCATTGTGGTTCAGCAGTTTCCGTGGTTCAGGTGATCGTTTTTAGGCCTCTGTTAGGACTGCCACAGCGTGGCAGGAGCACAGTGTGGCATGACTGTTCACCCAAAGCCTGGATGCAGAAGAGCAGAATAGGAGAGGCTGGGTTCCCAGGGTCCCCTTTAGCCCCTCTCCTCACTAGCCCCATGACTGGATAACCCCCTGTTCCCAGGAGGCCCCCTTCTTCCAGGTTCTTGGCATATCCTAGGAGTGCCAGCCTGGGAGCTAAGCCGGGCTGCACGGGTCTTTGGGAACATTGCCATTCCTAACCAGAGCAGGAGCCTGTGTGCCCTGCCATCTTTTAAATGATTATTGTGACATTAACTTCTAGAGATGGTAAAATTAAGAAATTTAACCAGGGGCGATTGTGGGTGTTGCCTAAAGGTACTGGAAGAAGGCAACTGTGTTTTAGGAAACAGATGTCTTACCTCTTAGGTAAGAGCCATTAGCCGCTTCTCAAGAAAGAAATCTGTGAATGTGTGTAGGCAGCCTGGCACTGGCACTGTAGTTCTCATGCCCCGCCCATCCCCTGGGACTGTAGCCCGCTCCTCACTGTCAGCTTCCTACAAGTGTTCTTCCGATGCGTCTATACCTGGCACTTCTGGCTGTGTGTATGCACCTCTGTCCATTTCAGAAGATTCTAGTTAGTTGGTGTTGAGTTCTTAGATATTTCAGCAGACCCGGTTCCAAACCCAAGGCGAGTGCCGCCCTCTCAGGCTGCGGCCGGCCGGGCAGGCAGCCTCCGATCTGGTCTGCCTTTGCCTTGTCACTGCTGTTTAAGGACTGAGAGGTGTTCTGTGATCTGCTCGTACCTCGTACCCAGGCTGCGCACGAGTCCATCTTAAGTGACCGGATTTATGATCCCAGATGCCAGGCGTGACCTTGAGTCCCTCAGTGTTGTTCTTTTTGCACGCTGCCTGTCCATCAGGGCACGTGGACCAGGGACGCTGGGACGTGTGTGGCCACGTCCGGCTCTCTCTGGCCTCCTTCCTTCCTTTCCTGTATTAACTAGTAATAATGACAGTATGCTGACGTTTATCGAGCCTTTGTGGTTGTGTAGGGCTGGTTTGATGAATCCTTACAACAGCATCCTGGCCAGGTAGGATTTTGAATCTCTGATTTGTAGATGCCGAAACTGAGGGTCTTGGACGTTGAGTAACAAGCCCCAAGTTCGGCAGCTGGGGACAGGAACTAGTCCAGCAATAGGTTTACCCTTTGCATCCTTAGTAGGTACAGCCGATTGTGTGTGTCTGTGTGTGTGTGTGTCACATGGGTGTCTGACTTCGTGTGTGCCTGTGAAAGAACGGATGCCATAGAATCAGAGACCTCTGTACATGGGAGGAACAGATCAGCCAGAAGTAGTTGTGAGTCCTTTCCGGACTAGTCATCCGAGTCGCCACCGGGACTGGGGTAGTTGTCGATTCCAAGCTTTGCCCTAGGGAGGAGGTGACACTCCCATCCTTTTAGTACAAATGTTAACGGGAAGTCCCTTGTGTCTGAAGTACCAGCGAGTGAAGGAGGAGACCTGTCTGCTTTCCTCCTCCGACCTGCCTCCTCTGGGTTTCTCAGAGCTCATTTGCCATAGCGAAGGTCTTTTTTGGTTTTGGTTATACCTAGGCTGTCAGAAGCACACCTGTGACAACAATTAGGAGGACTTTGCCATGCTCCTTTATGCTAATACTTTAAAACGTAATAGTGAAAGAAGATACGGTAGGTGTGCACAAAGGAGTAGTATTCGGCCATAAAGAAAACCAAATTTACTTAGGAAAATGGATGCACCCGAGACTGGCATGCTTAATGAATCAGGCACAGAAGGCTAACGTCGCAGGGTTTGTCTAATGTGAGCAAGCCAAACTAAGAGACAAAAAGAGAAAAAATAAAAGAGAAACGAGAGGAAATAGGAAGCCAGACGTTATGGAGCAGGAAAGGGGAAGTGGGTGGGTGAGAGGGTGGGACGTGGGAAGAGAAGTCCAACTGATCAGAAGTAATATGCGTGTGTACCAATTCCTGACACTGAATGTTATTATTATGTATTGCAGGTACACACTAATAAAAATAATTCTGGCAATAAATAAAATCTAAGAATGAATATTAAATTTGTCAAAGAACTGTGGAAGAATCTTTGACTCTAGGTTTTGGAATATAGCTCACAATTAAGCTGAAGTGGTGATTACGTTAAAAACAGTGCTTCTAAGGCCATGGACCAGAGAAGTCAATTCAGTTCTTTTGGTCTCTGTTTCAGATTTCCACGTAGTAGAGTTTAAATGCACGTAACTCGGATCTGTAGGTTGTTAACTCCTAAGTTCCCTTTGCCGTTTAGGAAAGCCACTCCGTCTTGTTCTCCAGGAGCCCTCAGAGGCCCCATACTTGGTGAGTCGCGGTTGATGAGGGGTCCCACTGGCTGACGGGAGGACAGAGGGGAGCTGGCGTTGCGGTTGCAGTTCAGTTTCTTCTGCACTTGTTGCTTTTCGTGATCAATAGAATCAACTGGTGCAGCGTGTTGCTGAAACACTGGTGTTTCTCGGTTTCGGTCTTCATCATGATTGAGGTTTCTGGGAGTGTCCCTGGAGGTCCTGCTGTCTATTAGCTCCTGCTCCCCAAGGTGTAGGCAAGCTAGCGTGGTTGTCCCTCTGTCCTTCTTGTCACGCCCAGCAAATGTGTGCACGCAAGTGATACGCCATTGCACAGGATGGCCTTTCAAGTAGCCAGGTGAGTTTGCATATCACCCCAGGTTTGGGTTCCTCTATAGGAACTGGCCTTGTTCCTCTGTATTCGCCTCCAGTTTTGGGCTCGTCTCTGGAAGCTAACCACTGTCTCTCCACGTGTCCTCATCACCACGCTCAGCATTAATTTGTTGCTACAAGTAGCTCACTTCTTAAAGGCCTTTTTATGTTAACTTTCAGAATTAAATGGAGCCTCCCAGATGCATTTAGGCCAGTGGAGAAACACAGTTATTAAGGAAAGCAGCGTAGTTTCCTGGGACTGAAGAGTGTAGTGAGCTTTCTAGAACTTTCACTGTGTTTTCTATATTTTTTTGGTATTGTTTGAAAAGTTTTTCACATATTTGTCTTCCTTTTGAAAAGCGAAAGAAAGCTAGACGCAGCCTAGTGTTTGTGCACAGACTCGGGCTTGCCTGGACAAACATGTAGACGAGGGGAACCTGCAAGGGGTGGGCAGGCGTGTGGGTGCCAGGCCAAGGGTACCTGCAGGAGGGGTATTTACGTGGAGCCCCTGCAGTTTCATTGCGGTAGGAGAGGCGGGAGCATTCTTGGTAAAGCAGGGGGTGTCCTCGAGGTAGGTTTTTTTGCTACTGCCCTTTCTCCTGAATGACTCATGTCACAGGCCTAAGAGCTGGTGCTCTCAGTCAACAAACATGTGCTTATTGGTCTTTTATTGTGTACGAAGCCTTGGGTATAGGCCTGTCTGTCTGTCTGTCTGTCTGTCTGTCTTCTGTTTCCTTCTCTCTCCCTTCCTTCCCTCCTTCCTTCCTTCACTTCTTTCTTTCTTTCTTTCTTTCTTTCTTTCTTTCTTTCTTTCTTCTTTTCATTCTTTCTTGGGGATCGAACTCAGGGCCTTGCACATGCCAGGAAGTGCTGAGCACTGAGCAACATGCCCACGAAGAAGCATGGCTTCTCGTTGGTCCACGTGGAGTGGTTGTGGGATGGAGGAGAGGTGCCGTTGGACCTCTGTGTCTGCAGGTTGTGCTTCTGTGGACTCAGCTGGCTGGATGTTGTGTGGCTGGTCCCTAAACAGCACAGTATCCAGCTGTGTTTGTATCGTTTACATTGCATGAGGTGTTAAAAGCCCTGCAGACGTGGCGAAGAGCATCCAAGAGGAAGTGTGTAGGTTACCTGCACATCCTGTGCCATGGTCTTCAAGGGTCTTGAACATTTGCTGGTTGGCACCAGGAGTGGTCCTGTGATCCCCAGGGGCAGCTGCTTGTGTCATCGGACCTAGGAAAGGAGCAATAAGCTTGTTAGCAGGGCGACTGTGTGCTGGGCCTTACAGATCCTTGGAGGGGACCCAGAAGTAGCAGCAGCTGCTGTTCCTGCACCTATGTTTGGAGCGACTTATTCAGTGTTTCCTGAACGCTGACTGTGGTCTTGGTGCTACTGGAGGTACTGAAAAGACAGAGACAAGTAAAACATGATACGAACTTTATATTCTAACAGAGGAGGCTCTTTCCCACCGGTACCTAGATAACGAGGCAGTGTACTAAGGTGATGTGCTGGGGAGTAATTGAGGAAGGGGATTGGGTATCTGGGGGGACAGGTGCTACTTTAGATTGAGCAGGCCATGCTGGGCATGTTGGTATGCCCTGTAACTCCAGCGTCCTGGGAGGCTGAGGCAGATAGGTTATAAGTTGTAGCCCAGCCTGGGCAATTTAATGACTTAGGGAAACCGTATCTTAAAATCAAAAATAAAAATGGACTGGGAATAGAGCTCAATGTGATGGCTCGGGGCTTGATTCCTAGTGTTCCCCCCCTGCCCCCCCCCATGCACACACACACACAGATTGGGCAGTTAGACAGGCCCCTTTGACTGAGGAGCAACATGGACTATGGGAAGAGATGGGAAATGCATGGCAGGCCCAAAGAAGAGCAGGCACAGTGTCCTTGGGGCAGGAAGGCG
>PVKB01003960.1:0-10943 GCA_004027205.1 Ctenodactylus gundi | reverse complement strand
AGAATTGACAAATGGGACTTTATCAAATTAAGAAGCTTCTATGCTATAAAGGACACAATCACCAGGGTGAAGAGCGAACTGATAGAGAAGGAAAAAATCATTGCCAGCTACTCCTCAGGCAGAGGACTATTATCTAGTGTATATAAAGAACTGAAAATATTAGAATCTCCCAAGCAGAAGACCCAATCAAAAAATGGGCAAATAAAATAAATAGTTCTCACAAGAAGTATAAATGGCCAATAAATACATGCACAAAAATGTTCTGCATCTTTTACCACCCAAGAAATGCAAAGCAGAACACCACCAAGGTGCCATATAAGAATGGCTGGTCAAAGAACTCAAAAAACAACAAATGCTGGCAGAATTGTGGAGAAAATGGGACCCTTCCATATTGTTTATGAGTCAATAAACTGGTTATTATGAAAAGCAGTGTGTTAATTCCTCAAAAAATTGAAAATAGATGTCCCATTTGACCCAGATATATCTGGGTCATCTTCTCAAAAGAGTTAAAGTCATCATACAACAGTGATAAGTGTACTCCTGTGATTATAGCAGCTCCACTTACAGTAGCTAAATCTTGGAAGCAGCTGACACATCGCCAACAGATGAGTGGATGCAGATGTGTAGTTACGCAGTGGAGTACCACAAAGTAGGGGAAACTTGAAAACAGTGCACCTTGAGACCTTCATGCTTAGTGAAACGAATCAGACACAGAAGGTTAAACATGACATGGTTTCTCTAACAAGAGAAAGCTAAAGTACAACATTCACAAGAGCAAAATAAAAGAGAGATGGAGGAAAGTAAGACAGGCCTTGTGGAGGGGGAATGCGGGTGTGGGAGGGGTGGGGAGTGGGTGGGGGGAGTCAGAAGGATCAAGATGGAATATGGATATGCACCAGTTTCTCCAGCTGCATGTTAATGTGTAGCTCAAATACAGGATAATAAGGATATCTTTGGAAAAAATTGTATGTTTGTTTTGAGACGTTCCAGCACACCCCCAGTTGGTTTTCACTGTTGTTTGTAGACTGATTACATGTTCTTATTTTACGTTCTTTTACATGTTCATGGTAAGAAGCAGCTTGCTTCCCAAATGGCTTCGAAGTGCTTTCGTTTCCTTATGACCCTCCGACCTTTTCTACTTCAATAAAGACGTGCTGCATACCTACCAGTTGTTTACAAATTCCGCTGGTGGCGCATTGTTAGCGTGGCCTGGAAGACAGCGTGGGTGTTGCCTGTGTGCATCCTGGGCCAGGTCGGTTGAAAAAGGCTTAAAATTCTATTCTTAGAAAGAATGCTTAGGTTTCTCGCTTGGTTAAAATGTCTAATGTCAACAGTTAATGTTGTGAGATCCTTTTGTTGTTTTTATGATCTTTATGAGGTTTAATGGAGTTTCCCCCTTGTGAACTTTTAGACAGGTCATTGTGTCGGGTTAACGTCTCTTGGGCGAAGGCGGGTACATGCGAGACCTTGCTCTGTTTTTCTTCAGGTAGCAGTGAGTTATTTAGCTGTGACCCAGGTTCTTTACTTGTAAAAACACTATTCACATCACTGGATTTTTGAGATAAATAAATTAACACGCATGAAATCCTTGGAACAGTGTGTCACACATGGTGATTGTTCAGTTAGGGTTGCCTGGTAATATCCACAAAGCTGACTCTGTCCATCTGTCCGTCTTCTGTCTGTCTGTTACAGTACTGTAGGTCTTTATGCGATAAGCAGTTTGCTACCACTGAGATACCCCGGATATATTTACTGAGAACATTTAGTTAAACTAATTTTGAAACAATTGTTAAAAGATATTTCAAGATCTTTTTAAATAATTTCATCTTCGCAAGGCCTTGAGTGTGATTCCCTTGCATCACATGACCTGGAAGTGGTGGTACATGCTTGTAATCCCGGCTCTTGAGAGGGGAAGGCAGGAGGAGTGCCATGAGTCCAAGGCCAGCCTGCGCCTCAGAGAGAGTTATGGAGCAGCCTGAGCTACAGAGTGAGACCCTGTCTCAAAAAAAAAATTCTTCTTCAAAATTCAATTCTAGTTTTCCTTTTTCGAAAGACTCGTGCTCCCTTGCCCCTGCCCCACGCACATGCGCCCATGCGCCTCCCCTGTGTGCTGTGAATTGGCTCGTGTCCTGAGGTCACTTCTGTGCACCACGTGCGCAGTTGGCCCCTTCCTGTCTCCCTGGTGTGTCACAGACTGTGAGAGGGCCCGGCTCCCGTCCTGCTCCCGCTAAGACCCCCCACCGTGCTCGCCAATAGCTGTGGCTTTGCTGTTTCCCTCTTTTAAAATGGCCTGGTACCCTGTGTGCCCACGCAGCCCAGGCTCCGGGCGATAACTGTCCAGGAAGGGAGACGTTTGATTTTAAGTGACAATACATAGAGTGAACCACGACCTGACAAGCCAGGTGGCATGCCTCCCAGTGTCCTTTGGCCTCCGGGGCTGTGTGCAGAGCCAGCAGCCTCGGGGTATGTCGCCTCCCACTCCCCATCCGGTGCCCGGTGTGGCCACCTGGTGTGGGAGAGCCCGGGGCCCCAGGGCCGCCTGCAGGGTGGGCACACCAGCTACGGGCTCTGCGCATTTTCAGCATAAGGTTTAAGAGGTCCAAACTTTAGCCATACAGACAAATGGGGATTGCTGGGGCTCATTCACTGATTTTCTGCTTCAAACTCATTCTGCAAGTATTTGCTGACAGCGTGTGATACGCTAGCCATTGTCCCAGGACACGGAGACCTAGTGCCGGGGCTGGTGGTGGAGGCCCGGAAGGCTGAGGCAGGAGGATCGCAAGTTCGAGCCAGCCTGAGCAATGTAGCCAGACCCTGTCTTGAAATCAAACTCCAGAAAATGGGCTGAGAATTAAATACGGTGCAAAGCACCACACACACGTACACACACACACACACACACACACACACACACACACCGCATACACACCGCACAAAACATTTAGAAAACTTATAGAAAAAGAAGGGAAGTCTGTGAGATAATGGTGCGTGCAGCATGGAGGGGTGGAGGAAATGGTGGTCGCGTGGGATTCCTGATCTTCCCTGGGAAGGGGACACGGGAATCGCCCACCCAGAAGAAGAGGTATGTTTAGTGCATTCCTGGTACAGCAGGACGTGAGTGCCGGGTACACAGATGGCGGAGAGTGGACCGGCTGCTGGAGAGAGTCGAGGTGGTCACTGCCCAGGAAGCCTAGCTGGTCCTACAGGATGAGTAGTTGGTGCGACAGGAGAACTTGTCCTAGGGCTACAAGAACGTCTTGTCCACGGGGTTGTTTGGTTGGTCTTCGATGCACGGTAAGTATTTTCTGTTGAGTTTGTGACACGATGGACTTCTGCTGAGCGCTCAGCATACGTGGGGCTTAAAGGCGGTGCTCCCTGCGGGAGGAGGTGCCTGTGTGACGAGGGATGGGTGGGATAAAATACACAGGGTGGCCTGGCTTTGTGAAGAGGTGACTCCCTTCATCTCAACAGTCACCACTGAAAAATTAAGGGGGAGTAGAATTAGTTTTTGTCTTTCTGTGAGATTTTGCCTTTAGCTTTATTTTTCAGCTTGCAAGAGGAAGACTGAGAAATTTTGTACTTGCTGGGTAACCTTCGAAGTTAAGTGCGGGTTATTAGAGGCAGGCTGGCGTGCGATGCGGTTCGGGGCACTTGGAGACTTGTCAGGAGCGTCTGTAGTGGTGGCTCACGGTTCCTGGAAACTCCGGTGTCATCCAGCGCAGGTTCCTTAAAACAGTGTTCTTAAGACCTGGCGCAAGGGACCAGTTGGGGACAGCCAGCTTACCTTGTAGGCCAGGTGTTGTAGCTTTCTTGAGAGTGACTAGATGATTCCTGTGGACGTTTTAGATTAAAAAATAATGTAGTATTTTCTTTGAGGGAGTAGTGTTTCCAAAGGTTTTGGTTTATTATCACCATTCAACCTCCCTTCCTTTTGAGAGGAGCTTTATTATTGCTACATAATTACATCAGTTATCCCAATTAAAAGTTTCATAATCAGCTGCGTTACTCTTTGCGTCACTGGACTGCCCCCCCCCCCCCCTTATTTTTCTTTGCCCGGAGGACGCCAGGGGATCCAAGTGCTTGAGGTGTGTGTGTGTTCTAGTGATATTTTCTTGCCGTGTGACTTAAGTTCAAGTTTTATCAACAGTATCTTTGTATTGTAGGCTTTCTGCAAGAGGGAAGATTGATTTAGTTTGCATTTTAAGCACTTAGAACATGTATATGTAAAGTAAATACAATTTTTTATTGTTACAGATGGGATAGTCGGTAATATTGTAAGATAGAGGTATACTGCAAATGATTTCAGGCCTTTGTACAAACACCCGTACCTAACCCTCCTGTTCTTCAGCCATTCTGTGCCTGTGCGGGTGCTGTTACCTGTGTGGGTTGGAGGAGGCGTGAGGCGCGGGCTAGAGAAGAAGGGCTTTGGATTTGAGCACTGCGTGCTCTCCGCCCTGCGCAAGTGCAGCCCTTCTGTAGCTGGAATCCGGAGTCCTTGTGAAAGTTTTCAACACGGGGCCAATAAAAGACAATTACATTGAGGTGAGTTAGTGGATTTTGGCGTAACGTCCTGCCTGGGAGCGCACTCCGTAACCTTACGAGACGTTTCTGATCCATGGGTTTTTAAATCATTAAAGTGGCCTGTACCTTGAGAGACCCTTCTATTTTGGATTTGGCCTTTTAACTCTCTCTCTGTCTCTCTGTCTCTCTCTCTCTCTCTCCTCTTTTAGATTTGAAATTTGGAGGACAAGCTCTAAGTGGTTTTGAAAATGATCAAGAATAAGTAAAATGTAGCGAAATGAAGAAATTAAGAAAATTAGTCAGTGGCTAAACGATCATAAAATTTTATTTTGGTTTAGTCTTTTATGCATGCTGTGGCTTGGATGAACGACTTCCAAAGTTCCTGTGTTGGGGGGTCAGGTTCCTGGCTCCTTGTGCTGTTCTTTGATAGTGGGCCCTGTGAGAGGTGGCTCAGTGAGAGGTCGGTAGGTCACTGGGGGCGTGGCCTTGAAGGGGACACTGGGACTGCCACCCTTGGCTCTCGGTTTGCTCTGTTGGCCACTTGCTGCCTGGTCACAGGCCCCAAAACAACAGGCCGACTCACCACGGTTGGAAACATTCACAGTGAGAGCCAAAACAAACCTTTTTTCTTTGTAAGTTGCCTGTGTTGTGGTTTCAGAAAGCTAACATAGTATTTATAAGCTCTGCTGTAGTAGTGATTTCACGAATTGCCTAAAAATCAACAGCAACAACAACAAAAAATCACTTGTTGAGGATATCTATTGATGCATTCTAATTATGGCTTCATTTCTTTTTAGCTTATATTTAAATAATACTAATTTTGTGACACTAATTTTTATGTGACAGCAAGCCAGGCACCTGACATGTTAGAGAAGGCTGCAGTGGCCAGTAGGGTGTGCGTCTGTGTCATGTACGGTGCTCAGGTCCGTGGTTTCTGCAGACAGTGGGATCTTTCATTTTGTGAAACACCCCAAAACCACTTTTAATATGCTTTTGCATTTTTCTTGTTCAGTGTCTTCCCTGTATTGGGTTAGTCAAAATGGCCTGTTAAAGAAGTTTTATCTTTTTTTTCCTGTTTTGGTACTGAGGATTGACCCCGTGACCTTGAGCATTGCAGGCAAGTGCTCTGCCCCTGAACCGCATCCTCAGCCATAAAGAACTTTTATAGGAAGATCTTGGAATATTGGATTGTTGTTAATGATAAAGTTTTATGTCTTATATGAAGCTACAGATAAAAGTGTAGCTAGTATATTCTTATGTCTTACTACATATGCAGCCTCCTTGTGTTCATTCATATTGTCACAATTTTGTGGATTTATCCTTGCTTTGATTCGATTTTTTAAATCTTGGTAGAAATATTCTGGCAACAGTTGACGTAAACCTAATTTCCAAGCTTCTGTGTTCATTTTCTTCCCCCGCGTGCTGCTGGAGTTGAACTCAGAGCCTGAGTGAGCAGGCGAGCGTTCTGCCTCTGGCTGCGTAAGGAATATTGGGGGTATGAAAGGAAAAATTTAAGGACAGGAGGCTGGAGGGTCACAGAGGGTCACTGCGTCGGCAGGTCTTTTTACTTCTGCTTAGAGAGTGCGAAGCTCTCTTCCTGTACCGTGGCCGCTGCTGTCTATGGAGCCACGCGTGAGCGTTCTAGTGTTAAGGGATCCGGTTCCCGAGGAATGGGCATCGCTCAGCTTTCCCTGCCTCAGTGTTGCTGTTTCTTCCCTGAACAGTGATATCCGGTGATCATTGCTTTGAATTACTTCCCTCTTCTCTTGTAGCCTGCAGTTGAGGTCTTGCCATCGGGATGCAGTGAGTCAGTGTCTCGTTGGGAAAGTGACCACGTTCTTCTTTTTGCTCTCGGTTGTCCCGGGGATGGAACCCAGGGAGCGCAGAGCTGCATCCTGGCTGCAGCCCTTCGTCGTTGCTTCATGGCGAGGCCAGCCTTGTGAAGTTGCGAAGGCTGACCTCCAGCCGGACGCTTGTGCCTCGGCCTCTGGAGGCCAGATGACAGGTGTGCGTGAAATGTGTCCCAGAGGTCAGCGAGCAGTCGCGATGGAGACACTTAGTAAGGCTGCTGCCATCTGCTTTTTCTAGCTTTGGTGTTTTTAAACTCAGATTCACCTGGAATTGGTTTAGGTACGGGTTAGTGCCTTATTTTAACGGTGTTTCAACAGTATTACTTCAGTTTGTAAAAATCTTGATTATTTTTCTCTTTAAATTGCCCAGTCTGTGCTATATTCACTTAAATTTGGAACTGATCTGTAGTTCTATCCCAAATATTTGAAATGTCATTGTTCCTGCTTTTTTTTTTAACTGGAAAAGGTGTTTCTATTTTTAATTGTATTTAAAGTGATTCAAGGACATTTTACCTCTTTTTTTAAAAAAAAGTAAAAAGTCTAGAATGTCGTGTTGTGATTTGTGATTTGGGTTAGTTTCAGAGCCTGTTGATATTAACTAATATATAGTTACAAATTCAATACAGATGTTTGCATCTCTGTTGCTTTTTATGGGCAGGTCTCCAAGCATGTCCTGATTTTCTTTTCTCTTCTCATTTCTGGTGTATTTTTGGTTTTGAGACAAGGTCCCGCTCTGTAGTCCAGGCTGATCCTGAATGCACTGTGTAGCTTATGCGGGCCTCAAACTCGTGGCAGGTCTCT
Source organism: Ctenodactylus gundi (assembly GCA_004027205.1). NCBI lineage: Eukaryota > Metazoa > Chordata > Mammalia > Rodentia > Ctenodactylidae > Ctenodactylus > Ctenodactylus gundi. Next base: position 3,771 of record PVKB01003960.1, on the reverse strand, counting down.
TGCCTCAGCCTCTGAGTGCTGGGATTGTAGGCGTGTGCCCCTGCGCTCAGCCTGCCCTGATTTCTGCTTACTGTGGTCTGGGGGTGCTGGTGGGGGCTGTGCTGGCTAGTGAGCGTCTCATACTGAGTTCTGGACTTGGCCTTTGAGAGCGAGTTGCTGACGTCAGCACTGGTGTGGCCCTTGCGGGTTGGAGCGTGGCTTACCGGTTTGGTACAGTGCAGTGAGAGCCAGGGTATCCGAAGGGAGAAGAGAGGATTTCAGCCTCTTCCCTCTCTCCTTCCCGTGTTCCCGTGGCTGAATGCTTTGGCCCTGAGAGTATAGGGACCTCTGAACGTGAGAAAAAGAGAAGGCGTCGACTGTCATACATTTTTTACCCTTCACTGGTTATCTGCTGCGCACAGCGTGTGTTCTTCTCTGCTCGCTGCCTCTTTCCTCCTCGTCCGGGTTCCTCTGAGGCAGGTTCCAGCTGTCACCTAGGGCATTCTAATATTTCAGGGTGGATCTTAGCCATGTCGGGGCCCTTTTCTGAAGCGTAATCACTGGAAACGCTGCCGTGTTTCCCAGAGTGCTGCCCTCGCCAATGAGTCTGTGCCTGTGTATGTGGTCCTAACCGTTATTTTTGACTGTTTGAATCAGAGTTGACAAACAGTTCACACTTTGGGAATGGTGCATAAGTTAAGTTCTTTCTTTTCTTTTTATTTTTGTGGTACTGAGGATCGAGTCCAGGGCCTCCACAATAAACTACATTCCCAGCATACCGCTCCTTTTTTCTTTTTCTTTTTCTTTTCTTTTCTTTTTTTTTTTTTGAGACAGGGCCTCATTGAGTCTCTAAGTTGCCCAGGCTGAGCTTGAACTCATGACCTCGCTGCCCCGCCTCGCCTGGCTTCTGGGCCTCCGAGTGCCTCTTTCGTCTCTGCTGCCATCCTGGCCACAGAAGCTGGTTGTGTGTTCTAGAGAGAGAGAGAGAGCTCTATTTCGAGAGAGAACTTTATTTAGCAAAACAGAGATGGTTCCGCCTCGGCGTGTGATGGACATGCCACCTGTCCTCTCTGCTCATGGCCAAGGCCAAGTCCGGATTTGCTTCTTGCTTCCACTTTTGGGTTTATTGTCCAGATTTTGAAACCAAAAATCATGCTTATATAATAACTCGCATCTGCAGGCTCCTGGGTTTGGTGTGCTTGTTTATCTTAAATATGTAACACTCTGAAACGTGCCCCCCCCACCACCACGTTCCACACAGAGGCCCCCAGGTCCACACATGAGCTGACCCAGCTTTCTTCTGTGCCTGCCCTGCCTTGGTGTGGACGTCTGGTCAGCTGCCCCCGTGCTGGGGAGGGGCCTGTGTGAAACCTTAGCCAATGTTCGCCTGTGTCCCCAGAACCGAGGGATGCCTGTGCGTGGTGTGGCCCCGGGCACACGCTGGAAGGGGTGTTCCCAGACCCAGGTCGCTGGCTTGCTAGCTCAGCACATGTTGTTTTCAGGTCCAGATTCCATTCGTGTGGCTTGTCCTTTTACAGAGAGGGGACTAAGCACAGGACGCTGGTGTGGGTTGTCCCCAAAGCCTTCAGCGTATTGTTGATGCAGGGACTAAGTGAGGGCGAGAACAGGTTTCTTTCTGCCGAAAAGCCTGTTTCAACTCAGCTTTTGTTTAGTTCTCAGGGAAGTTTGACCTGAGGATAATAAAATTAAAAAGAAAACAGTGATTTTTAAAAAAAGCCCCCTTGAAATCTGTGAGGAAGGCATTACAATGAAATAATTTGTTCAAAAATAGGAAATTTGGAGGGAAATAGTTTTATTTTTATAGATTATTATATTTAACCATGTTATATAAATGTAGATTATATTATCCTTATGCATCTGTCAAAATAAACATGGTAAGTAGATTACAGAACTCTCATGTTACAGTACAAGGAATTCTCACCTTTATTTTACAAACTAGGGCACTGGTAGTGCCCAGAGAGGCCACGTGACATCCCTGGACACACAGGCAGTACAGGGAGGTGCCGGGACTGCACGAACAGCCACCTGAGTGACGGGGTCTGGGGCGAGATGCGGGAAGCCAGGCCTCCCACCTTGAGCACTGTCTTCTACCCGAGCTACAGGAGCTTGGGCCATTGATTGCAGATCACCAGACTCCGGTTGGGGTCATTGTTTACGAGGATAGCTTCACTTATCCATGGGGATATTCTTGACTGTCGAATCAGACCATGTGTATGTGAAAAAAATAAATAAATTTCAAGGTTTTTGCAGTAAATTCTGAGTTCGTATGGATGTCGTTTTGTTCACCTTTATCATACAACTGTAATAAATTCTTGAAATAAGAGTTAATTACTTTTAAGACAGACATTTGGAGACTAAACCAATGAGTGGAAGGTGTTCCTACATGTTTTTGAGTGTGTGTGCATGTGTGTGTGTGTGTGTGTGTGTGTGTGCGTGCATGCATGTGTGTTGGGGGGGGGGGGCACTGAATATAGAACCAAAGACCTTTCCACTGAGCTACATCCCCAGCCCTTTTTTTGAGTTTGGGCTTTTGAGAAAGGGTCTTGCAAGTTGCTGAGTTGCCCAGGCTGGGCTCAAACTTTGGATCCTCCTGCCTCAGCTTCCCAGAGTGCTGGGATGGCAGGCCTGTACCACCAGGCCTGGCTGTGACACTGTTTATCTTCGTTGTTGGGCGGTAGCCATGTCCTGCCTGTCTCCTGTCCTGCACCCGCCGAGGCCCAGGTATGCTTCCTGGGGTGTCACCCCTGCCCTGGCCTGCCCTCCAGGATCCTGACCACAGCTGTCCCTCGCTCATGTCTTAGTGTTGTACTGGGCCCGGGGCATCAAGCAACAGGATAAAATCATCTGTAAATAAAAGCGTGAGTTTCATATACCACACGCCCCACACAGTGTGCGTGTGGTTAGGAAAATAAGTGGTTGTAGCCACGTGGCTTTCACATGGGTTTCTGTCTACTTGGCCTGAGATCCTGAGGAAGCTTTGTAGGCCACGGTGCTGACAGGGCTTTTTTCCCTAAGAAAGTTTTTGTTACTTCACTTTGTTTTTTGAGACGCAGTCTTTCCCTGTAGTCCAGGCTGGTCCTGAACTCTGTGTATACCCCAGGCCGGCCTTGAACACAGAGCAGTCCTCCTGCCTCAGCCTCGTGTGCTGGGACCACAGGTGTGCAGCACACCTGGCTACATAAGGAAGCTTTAGGGGACAGACGCTGTGATTTGCCCTGCAAGAGCTTTCTGTCGCCCTTTTCCTTATTAGAAATACCTCAGTTATTCTGAGGGGACAGGGTGCTCGCCAGGCGCTTACCCAGGCCGACTTAGTGGACTTGCTAGGAGGGGCACCTGTGGTGCCCTCACGCCCCTGATCGCCTTCTTCCTGTGTGCAAAGCGGGTGCAGTGCTTGGGGTTTCTTGCTGTGGCAAAAAAGGTAAGGAAAAGAAAGTCGATGAAATGTATGTGCGTGTGCCACCCAGGAGAAAGGACGAAGCACCGCGCAGGGCGCGGGCCGCTGCGGAGCCTTTGCACGCACCCCCTTTCCACAGAACGCCTCTCCTTTATTCAAAGGGCTGTGGAAGGGTTTTCCATGTATGTAGCTGATAGAATCCTAACTTTTCTGCACAAGAAACAATTGTTTTTTGAGCTGTGTTTGCTGAAGGCTTTACCAGCTCCCTCGAAGGTCTTACCAGTGAACTTCTTAAGGCCAGTGAAGAACTTCATGAGCTGGCGTGAGGACGTCATGATAGGCTGCACACGGCGGCTCACACCTGGAATCCCAGCCTC